>ML784079.1:692646-720306 GCA_009831015.1 Picea engelmannii | reverse complement strand
AAAGAATCTCCAAAAACCCCTGATTGCAATATTTCAAAATGTGATGATGTTGAATATTTCTCTACAAGTGAAGAAAAAAATCTAGAGATAGTATGTGTAGAAGAAAATGATAGTTATCCCATGGAAGCAGTAGAAGAACTATCAAAGCTTAAAAGGAAAGTTGAATGGGGTCTATTTTAATACAACTATGACATTGTTATATAGAATATAATTGTCTTTCTGATAACACTAATTTTTTTCTTAAAAAGAATCAAAGCCATATCTTGAAGTTAAAGGAAATGTTCAAGGAACAAGAAGAAAGTTAAAAGAATCAATTAGAAGAAAAAGAAGAAGAGATCAAAAGCTAAAGAATGAAGTAGAAGAACAAATGAAGGTAGATGATGAGATTAGAAAAATTCTTGAAGTTAATGTCCATCGCAAGACCCAAGTTGAATAAGCCAAAAGGATAGAGGAACTATTAAAGAATCAAGTAAATAAAAAGGAAGAGTCATGTCATTAGTTGGAAGTTGAAGTTGTTGGTCTTAGAAAGAAAGTAGAGAAGTCAAACAAATCCTTGAATAGCTCAACAATCTTGAATGATATCTTGGATAGTCAAATATTGCCAAATGATAAATCAGGTCTTGGATACAACAAAGAAGATACACATGTTGAAGAAAGCATGAGGTAAGTCCCGTTGGATTACTGAGAGGGGGGGCGAATCAGTGATAGAGAAATTGAATCCTTTTTAACCATATAATCCAAGTGTTATATCAATGTATCATTATCATCCAATATTTTCAAAGTAAATAAGCAATGAACAAATGAATAATCATATACATACACAATACACCAGTGTTTTACATGGAAAACCAAAGCGGGAGAAAACCACGGAAAGGTTTTTTCTTATATGTCTTGAAGAATTACATTCATTGGAAGCACCAACTTCCTTTGTTTTCCAGCTACAACTGGAAGGAGACTCCAACCCCCTAGTTTCTCAGGCTACAACCTGAGGGAAGCTCCAACTCCCCATTTCTTTGGCTACAATTAGAAGGAGGCTACAACCCCCTATGTTCTCTAGATAAAACTGGAAGGTGGCTACAAACACCTTCCCTTGCCCCGTCCAACTGCCCTGAAGTAGAAGTAGAATGATGGAACCACTGTCACACTATTACTGTGAGATATATCATTGTAAACATGTACCAATAAACCTGAACCATGAATCAACCATACATCAACCTATACCTCAACCTGTAATCAACCTGATCCATAAACAAGTGCATCAACCATGCACCAACCTGTAACAAACAACCTGTAATCAACCTATACCATAAAAAAGTGCATCCAACCATGCCCCAAGTATGTACCAATCATGTGTCAACTACTCATCAACTATGACTCATCAATATGTACCAACATCATCAACTATACACCTCATTTATGTGCCAACTCATCAACTACTTGTCTCAACCATTTACCCAACATGTACCTAAACCAAAAGCCTTCATCAATTTCATCACCCAAATATGATTTGTAACTCTGTAATAGACTTGGTGTATATGATCACATGCCTGCAGACCTTCCTTGAAGATCTATTCTGAGAGAGAGAGAGAGAGAGAGTTTGGAGGATCTCATGGACGCATCAAATTTTTTGTATGTCTGAGATCTTGACGGTGAAAGTTTTGGAAGTTCAGAAACCCTAGTTTCTAAAGGAGTATGAGAGCAACAGTGGGCTAGAGCATGTACATACATAGGCTGCAGTGATCCAGAGCGCGTACACATGCAGGATGAAGAAGGACAAAGGGTGTACAGTTGGAGGCAATCATGAAGACTTGAGTGTGAGTTGATGCCAAGTTCTTGAAGTCTGAAGCAGGTTCCATATCTGCAATTCTGTGGGATCAGATCTGCCATAGAAACTCTGGTATGGTTACATAGTTGTCTTGATGGATACGTGTTGGCCCTTGACCAAGTTTTGGGGATCCTTGGTCATTTTTGACCTATTTTTGGGACTTCGACAGGATGTCAAAGGTGAATCTCAAGATGAAGCAGAGATCACGGGATCTCGGCCCCTTTTTAGGGCCTTTTTGGGTTTTGGGCTTATATAATGGGTATGGGGATGTCGGCCCATGGGTTTACCCATGCTTAGGCCTATTTTGTAATTCATAAATAAAAGTCTAGGCAATGTAAGAAGAGGCTAGAGTTCTAATTTCTAAGTGGTAATTGCCTTGTGCATACTGTGTAAGGCTTGTAGAGCTAAGTGCAAGTCATCTGTAGTGCTTTGTGCATAGACTGTGGAAGGATCTATGCCTAGATATACTCGAGGAAGGAGGATCCAGCGAGGTGCGCAGATCTCCTGTCCTCTACAGAGTTGATTCTGAAGCTTTGTGCATGTAAGAATATTTAAATAAGATAATAAAGAAAACGAAGAGTTGGTGGACGTAGCCCTAGGGTTGGGGTGAATCACGTATATCCTGTGTTGTGAATACTTTGTGCTTCTTCGTTGTTATTTTGTTTATGTGATTCAATTCTTAGTGCAATGTTAGATGATAGCTGAATCTGATATGATAGCTTAGTGTTGAACAATGTGAATGGATGTTAGATCTGATCTCCAATTGTATGTTTAGTGCTTGACTCTATTGGATCTGTGTGAATGTTGCATTGATCTGTTGTTAGGGTTTAGCTGTGTTGTAAACTAAGAGTGAATATTGATGAATCATAATTGCTAAGTGCTCTGTTAAAGTGTTACAATCATAGATCTGTGTCCCAACTAAGGTTGCATACATCTGAGTCCTACAACCACCCCTACCTCTACCTCGGGTGAGACTTCATCTACTTCGCAGGTGTTTCCGAAAGGGTTGGTAGTTAGGGTTTTGTTGGTGCATTGTTGTAGTGTTGAACCTTGGGTCTACGCCTGTGCCAACAAATGGTTCTGTTGTCAGGACCTGAAACTGTGATTGTTGGGAACTGAGGAAGAAGAAGCTTTGGGCGAAGATCTAACCTAAAACTATGGAAGCTCCATGCATAGATATATTTCCCTGGTACACAGTAATCTACTTGGATTGTGAACCTCAGTGCTAAGAAGAGAAGTCTTATCTAAATAAAAAAGGTAAGATCTGAACGCTTTGTGCTCTGAAAGAGGTAAGAATAGTGAAAATTTTTAGATCTGGAAGCTTTGTGCTTTGAGAAAAGTAAGATAAGTGGAGATTTTTGTTTCAAGAATATTGATCTAGGTGTGTTTGATAAATTTTGTCCTAGCCTAAAAAATAGGGCACAACTAGAATAAAGAAGATTTCATATGACTAGATCTGATAAGAATAGTGAAAGATATCTTATTCCTATGCATAGAAAGAATGTTTGGACTAACAAATGGATGGAGGGCCCTAGAAAGAATTTTTTGTAGGTTAACTACTATGATCCTAGTGCACAGTACATGAAAGGTTGGGGATCATTTAAGAGAAAGCAAGGATTGAATCTTTGTTACAGTTACAAAAGGCCAGGACTTCTTGCTAAGGAATTCCCTGGTAAAATACCTAGTTGTCTTTGTTGTAGAGCTATGGATCATGAAGTTTTGGATTTCCCTAGAATGATTGCTAAGCTTGACACAATGAATATGAGAAAAGAATACCCTAAGAAAGGTCAATACACTAGGACCATGGAAGAACCCCAGAAAGAATCAGAGGATGTATTTCTACAAATGAAAGAAACCCTGAATGACCACCGAAATATCAACTTATTAGAGATATTCAAAGAAAAAGAGTGAATATAAGCAAGAATAGGAGACTTCGACATTGAATATGTTCTAGATAAATAAACATAGGTGAATGTCATGACAGAAAGAACTTGGGAAATTTTAGGAAGGCCTACTATGATTCATTCATTGGAAGGAATAGGATTATTTAGAGGAAAGTTGATAACCCTATGTGGAAGACTTACCCAAATATCTATGAATTCTCATGGAACCTTGACAGAAGAAGATTTTGAGGGTTTTAAATTTATTGAGAACATCACCCCATTTTCTATATTACTAGGAAAACCTTGTATTGAAAGGGATCAGGCCTGAAGGAAAGAAGAAGAAGTCTTAGAGAAGAAGAAGCAAGAGTTGAAAGATTTCATGACTAGGAGGATCGCACACTTGATTGAAGAATAGGAGAATAGATCGAAGCTATTTAGAACCAGAAACTTGGATGTCGAAGTTGAAATAACACAAGAAGACTCACAGAAGAATGAAGCACCTACCCCGGATAGAGAAGAAGTATTTCCCTTGAATCCTAGGAAAGAATCTCAATAGCGTGAATTTACTATGCCACTAGGAGATAAGAATCAAAATGTAAAGAGGAATACTGAGACGAAGCTCACTAGAAATAAGGTTAGAAAACTAATTAAGAAGAGATAAAAGATCGAAAAGTTACAGAAGGTTCTAGAGGGAACTTTGCAGAAGGAAAATTTGCAAAACTGAAACTTCATCGGGATAGCAGAACAATGCCACATGGCACTTTGCCATGGAAAAATAATATAGCCGTTGGAAATAGTATAACCTTTATACTGATGCCCCGAATGGGTAGCATGACATTTATGGTCAAAAATATCTCCATCAGACCGTCGGAACCACGCCGTAATGGACATAACTAAATTAATGAAGGATTCTCTCCTTTGGAGAAATCTGTTGCTTAGTTATCTACTTATTTTGTCGAGCCTTGCACCGAGAACAATTTTTCAAACCATTATTATCTAAGCTCGTAGATTAGTTGATTTCACACAGTGATCATCAAGCTATATCCATCCATCCCATTGCATTGAGTAGTTACTCTTCAAACCCGAGATATTCAACCACGAGCGTGTATGTCCAAAGAACTTAGCGCAGTCAAAGAGTCTATGAAGGAGGTACTCATTAACCTAATGAATGAAATAGTAATGTCTGAAAGGGTAATGTCTGTGGGTGTACAAGAGTCATAAATGAGAGGAGTGAAATCCTATCCATCGACCTCTCATGGATTCATACCATCCCAAGTTGTCATAGAAAAGAGAACCAAGCACAGACATGACCTAGCAAATGCAAAGCTAATCCCGACCATCTTACCCGACTACATCCTGCCTCTGGCCAACGTGGTGAGTCATGATAGTGTGCCAAGAGATTTTGATTACACCATGGTTACTGCGTACCTCTCGAAGGGGCTACGCATAGTTAGAGCACAACAAGACAAGATCACAACATTTAAATTCAACGACTTCAACCTTGGAGATCGCAAGAACCATAGCATGCTTACCTCATATAAATACTTGACTAGGACGAAGGGGAAGAACTAAAAAATAATCCCCTAGTCGTGGATGATGAACCTCGTGCAGTCCACCCTGTTGAATGTAATGAAAATCCCACACTTTGGAAGGCAATAGGAGGTTAACGCCTGTGTTAAGTTCCTTCTCTCATGTTACCATGGTGGCTACTTATGGCTAGACCAATGTATCAAACTCGATTCGATGTTGATCAGTAGGATCATCGGATTAAGTATGCAAGGATCCGACCCACAGGACTTCTATCCAAGGAAAGCCACAGATCACGCATTAGCACAGAAGATCAAGGATACCTACGATGATGTTAAGAAGGGGACGTGAGGACACAAGGTATATTCTATCCAGAATGGTGCAGTGCGCCTAGCATGTCAATTAATTACAGGAAATCTAGTAAGGAAGAACAGATCCATGTAGGTCACAAGGTTTTTCGTTGACCTCGTAGGGAAATGCATGGAAGGCCTACAGATGAACTGGATGAAGTACCTAGTTAATCAAATGGAATTAGGCTATCGTAAAGCATAGGATCAAGGCTACGAGTTCCACTTTAGCTGGTTCCTGATCCTCATCACGTTTATTTCTTGGGAGATGTTGGAAGTTGAAACCTTCCCGTACATTGATCTATTTGAGCCACTTTATGCGAATTTTACCACGCTCTGGTACTCGAGCGATATGGGAAAAAAATGGTAGTCGAACAAAGTGTTTCACACAAATTATCTCCAACTGAAGAGGGCTATCGAAGATGAACCTCGCATGATGCAAAACACCCTACAACGGTTCTGACCCCTCATGAAGTTTCACAAAGATCGACACTTCATCTATATCACTACATGAGTAGATGAGCATAAGGAGGACTTTCAGTCATATTACAAGCTCACAAAAAAGGACCTCGAGGAGATAACTAAGGACTGGTCAGCAGACCTCCTGATCCCCACTAACCCTGCAGAGATGTCTGACCCCGAACTTGACAACTCGGAGGCCCCTCAAAAAGAACATGACACACTTGGAACCAGTAGAAGGAAGAATACCACAGAAGTCCAAGAATTAAGCATCCCATTAGAAAAAATTGCTTCAGTATCACCTGGCCATGGGGGTGATGACGAAGTAGAAGAGATAGATGGAAAAGAAGATGAGCAGAAGAAAGGAAAAGTAACACCACCTAGAGATGAAGATGATCCCTTTAATAAGAGGAAGGTTTCTCCTCTGAAACACTCTTCCCAAAATAAATCCAGAGCCACCTTGAGCAAGATGCAGACTGTGCTCATTGTCTATGACTTTGACTTCATCATGGCAGCTGTAAACAATGCCTCATAGAAGATCTTGAAGAAACATGAATCCAAGAACTTGGAGATGTATGACAGAGTCAAGGTTGAGCTCCAAGGGGTACAATAGGTCCTTCAGTCCAGTCACGTAGTGTCCACTATGCCCCTGTTGTTGGAAGAACCAGAGTTGGGAGATGAGCCAGCCCAACTTTGCTGACTAGCTGATGCGACTGAAGCTCACCTTCGTCGCACATAGGAAGAAATAGAACAAGACACCCAGGCCTTGAAGCAAGTGAAATAATTAGTCATAGAACAATGTTTATTTGGGGAGCAGGAGAAGGTTTCTCTCTAGACAAAGTTTGAAGAGGACAAGGCATAGATTCAGCAAGAAAAAGAACAGTTGCTCGCAGAAAAAGTCAAAGTGAAAGTAACAGTCAATAGAGCACTTTTCCCTGTGATAGGATTAGTGCCAAAGGCAGAAGACTGAGTCGAGCATCAAGTAGAGAAGCTCACAAAATATATCCAATAGCCACAACAAAGAATAGTACACTTAGAGATCCACACAGTGCTCGACACCCCGCAAGATGTGAGGGATCAAAGAGATGCAATTTCTCAAAGCATAGTTGAGAGAATAAAGGCTCTTGCCATAGAATGTAAAAAAATAAGTGATAGCAATTCCCAGACTTATGAGGGACTCACTGAGAATCCATAACTGAAGGCACTAGAGTCACAGCTCCAAGAGGTGAAGCAACAAGAAGAAACAATACAGGCACATTTGAAACCCCTATCAACTATTGAAAGGATGAAGCGATACCAAGAGCAGTGCACTGCTAAAAAATAGGTCCACACCATTCAGAGAAGAGTCATGGAAGTGAATCATATGCTCCAACCTATAAAGGATGAGGCTTGCCAACTGTTCTCAGAGATCGAAGGCCCAGGAGCATAACTAGAGCAAGTCGTCACTGCAGCTAAACAATGCTTAGAGGGACCTATCAACAAAGCTATTATCCAAGAGTTCATTGAGAAGGATGCCATGGCACAACAACAATTCTAAGTATCTCAAGCCAAGATCGAGGCTTTTCGGGAAGAATTACCCATATCAGAGTGCCTCTGGACGAGTCATAGGTGGGTGTTGGGGCCCTGTTGGTCCTTGACCAAGTTTTGAGGATCCTTGGTCATGTTTGACCTATTTTTGGGACTTCGGCAAGCTGTCAAAAGTAGAGTGCAAGACGAAGAGGATATCGTGGGATCGCGGCCCCTTTTTAGGTCCTTTTTGGGTTTTGGGCTTATGTAATGGGTATGGGGATGTTGGCCCATGGGTTTACCCATGCTTAGTCCTTTTTGGTAATGTATAAATATAAGTCTAGGTGATGTAATAAGAGACCAAAGTGCTAAGTGATAAGTGGTAATTGATTTGTGCATACTGTGTAAGGCTTGCAGAGCCAAGTGCAAGTCGTCTATAGGGCTTTGTGCACAGACTGTGGAAGGCTCTATGCCTAGATCTACTTGAGGAAGGAGGATCCAATGAGGTGTGAAGATCTTCTGTCCTCTGCAAATTTGATTCTGAAGTTTTGTGCATGTAATAATATTGAAAGAATCTAATAAATAAGATGAAGAATTGGTGGACGTAGCCCCAGGATGGGGGTGAACCACGTATATCCTATGTTGTGAATGCTTTGTGCTTCTTGGTTGTTCTTTTGTTTATGTGATTCAATGCTTAGTGAGATGTTAGATGATAGATGAATTTGATATGATAGCTTAGTGTTGAATAATGTGAATGAATGCTAGATATCATCTCTATTGGTATGCTTAGTGCTTGAATCTATTGGATTTGTGTGAATGTTGTGTTGATCTATTGTTAGGTTTTAGCTGCACTATAAAATAAGACTAAAATTGATGAATCATAAATGCTAAGTGCTAATCATAGATATGTATGCCAACTAAGTTTGCAGACATCTGAGTGTTGAAACAACCCCTTTCTCTACCTCACATGAGACTTCATCTGCTTCACAGGTGTTGCCGAAAGGGCCGGTAGTTAGGGTTTTGTTGGTGCAATGTTGTAGCATTGAACCCTGGGTATGTCCCGGTGCCAACAATACTCTTTCTTATTGTATGGTGAATTACTGAGGCATTCTTGGTATGGTTGTTGTGATATGGTTTTGTTGGTTGATTGATAGAGTGAGAAACACTCTTGTGGTTCAATACTGATATGATTTCCATAGTATACTGGTTTCTTATACATGATTAAGTAGCATTCATATTGTATGGTTGAGGAGCATGAGTAAGTTGTTGTAAAGCATATATGTGTTGTGATTGGTTATGGAAGGAAGCGAAGATCAAGGAAGGAAAGGTAAAACGTGAACTGCGCAGGAGACACAGTGACTGTCATTGGGTCGAAGTAAGAAAAAGAGAAGAAAATATGGAGCAAAGTACTAAAAAGCAAGCCGTTGAATGAGGATATTAGGGATGACAGATCAGCAAGAGAAAAGAATCGTAGACAAATCAACAAGCAGAGAAATCCACCATTGGATGCTTTGGATCATCGCGCGAGAAGGGAGGAAATACAAGCTGGAAAAGCCCTAAAAAGGTGGGTCAAGTTGACCTAGGGTTTTGGGTAATTAGGGTTTGGACACCTAGGTTTCAACCTAAGGCTGTCAGTGAGGGAATATAATGTATAAATAGAGGTGGAGAGGATCTAGGTCGGGTAGGTACTATTGTTGGGTATAGATATTGATTGTTGTTGGTTGAGAGATTTTTGTACTATGAGAGAGAGGAGTGTTGAGAGTGATAGCCTTCGGGTATTGTAAGATCTTTAGTTGGGTGCGAAGATCAAGTCCTACAGTTGGGTATGCAGGAAGGTGGGAGACACAGAGAAGAAGAGAGAAGATCTGCTGACTAAGAGCACAGATAAGAACTATAAGCTTTATCTTAATATATCATAAGAATAGTTATGTGGACTTATCCCTAGAGAGAGGGTGAACCATGTATATTTTGTGTCATATGTGTAATTGATGCATGGATCTATGTCATTGTTATACTATTATTCACATTATTGTGTTAGATCATATGTATAGCTGCACAGAGTAGATCTAGCTGATAAGAGATATATGAATGTTGCATTATTATTGTATTAGTTCCACTTGATATTCCTCTGGTTGTAGACATATTTATCCTACAACCCCCCTCTTAGATTCTTCATGTGAGACTACATCTGCTTCGCAGGTGCTGCTGAAAGGGCCAGTAGCTAGGGCTTGTTGGTGCGCTCTTGGAGTGAACCCTGGGTCTGCTCCTATGCCAGCAAATGGTTCCGTTTCCAGGATTGGAATATTTTTAAGGGAATGTCAAGGTGGTTCCCATCAAATACCGAGATTCAAAAGTGGATAGAGGATCAAGAGAGGGACTTCGTTGAAGCCCAAAACAAGAACCCTAAACTGAGTACTGGAGATTGGCTACAAAGATACATATTCATCGACATTCACGCGATCTTCTTTGGGGTAATCCACCAGGATTTTTTTGAATGGTTGGCTAGGTTAGTCGATACCCAGTTCGAGATTAGATCTAGACCTCATGTGGTTTGGATGTCGGCATTGATCCAGAAGGTCAAGAGAGTTGACAACGCTATATCCAGAGAAGTAGATCATTGGTTTGATAGTACCATTGGAGGGTATATCACCGAGTTTTTTGTTGACAAAACATAATCATATAAACAAGCTGAGAGATACTTTTTCAAAGGACCCAGAGGAAAATGTTTTCACTTTTTGAAGTTGAGAATCAAGATGCTCTTGCATGAAAACCACATCTTGAAGATACAGTAGATTGGTCAGACCTGAAAAGGATAATGTTCAAGATCTCAGACAACAACAACGACACAGAAGTATGGCATATGCACAGTGGGAAAGTATTCCGAGGGGTTCACCTTTAGAACTTGTTTAAGAAAAATTACGGAGAAGAGGGTTTCTATAGTGGAGAAGAGGTAGATCTAACTGGTGAAGAACATTCAAAGCCCACTAGAATAGAAGAAGGGGAAGTTGAAGAACTTCGCCAAAGCGAGCCAGAAACCTCAGGAACTGCACGAAATACTGAAGTAAGTAACATTAATCTTCCTATTGTCTCAATAATACTTAGTAGTCAGAATAGTCAGAACCACCAGAGTCCTCAAAGCATTGTTACTGGTAGCTTGGCATCTACTCAGACAAGAAGCCTAGTCAACTCTATGGAAGATGAAATGAGGCTCCCTATATTTAGAGGAGATGGATCTAAATATCCAAATCAACATTTTTTATGTTTGAAGTTGTATGGAATATTAAAAGTATCACCGACGAAGCCATCAAGAGAACCCATTTCAGCACTACGCTACGGGACCACGCACTGAGATGGTACATGAAAATTGTCCAAGGACTGGCGTAGCCTAAGCCACTGAAAAAGATCAAGAATGCACTGATTGCAGAGTTTAAGAAACCTAATTCAGAGTAAAAATGTATTACAGAGCTAAAAGAGATCAAACAAAAGGTAGCAGAACCTGTTTGGGAGTTCGACCAAATATTCAAGACCCTAACAGGCCGATTAACTTTTCAGATCCCCGATGAACAGAACAAAGAATGGTCCATCACTGCATTGTTACCACACATCAGAGTCCCTTTGATGCAGTAGAATATTCCATCACAACCAGAATCTTTGGAAATCACCATGAATCTTGAATCAACACCTATGGGAGAATCTAGCTCAGGCATGAGCCAGATCTTGAGCCAGCTGACTAGTTTGTCTCTGCAGGTCAAGGATATGAAGAAGGACAAGGGGAACGACAAAAGAGAAGATGTATGGTGTGTGAGATGAAGATCAAAAGGTCATGATAAGTAACATTGTCCCTTATTCCATGAGTATTTGACCTCAGGAGCACCGATCCCCTTGAAGCAAATTAACCTGCCCTGGTGTGATGTGTGCAGAAATAGGCATCGCCCAGGTGAGTGCTATTACATGCATAAGTATGTTCAGACACCCAAAAACTTGTACTACACATTTTTTAAATCAGTAGGGCATGATGATTGATATTGTAGAGATTACGATCTCATGCATGAGAGGTTGAGAGACATATACAAGATTCAAGGCGAAGTAAAACAAGAAGGAAATACTCTGCAGTACAACTCTCCAGGGAGAGGAAACGTCACTCCTCATAGTGGATATAGAGGACGAGGATGAGGAGGAGGTATGGGCCAAGGTGAAAGACAAATAATCTATTATAACTACACGCAAACAAGACACTTAGAAAGGGATTGTTAGAATCCTTGCACAACCTGTAGTTATTGAGACTCTTTTGAGCATGTCATAGAAGAATGCCCTGTGCTACTGGATAAGCTTCAGGAAATACGAGGACCCCAGCAGAACCCACAAGTACAATTGATATATGTTGAACCTCATGGAACCAAACTTAGAGTCACTGTCATTACTCAAGGAGGCGCTACTATAGGAGAGGATAGAACAACCCAAAGAAATATCGCAGAAGAGTCAGGTATCAAGAAAGCTGAGGAGAAGACTCAGGCTTTCGATGCAAAGAAAGAAATACAAATATTTGAGGAAGCAAGATAGGATTTCAAGAGGAACCAAGGATCCTCATCTATAACACAACTAGAAGTAAAAGAGTACGGAATGCCTCAGGCATTTGATCAATCGATTGTGCATAAAGAAGGAAAAGAGGAAAGTACGCTCATCGATTTTTTGTACACTTGTCTTAAATTAATTCAGGATGAGAAAGTTGTACAAGAGTTACAGAACCTAATCAGGTAGTATGAGCTAGGAAAGGTAGACCCCTTGCTGAAAAGGGAAGTACACCAGATTGGTAAGAAGAGAAGAACAAACAAAGAATTAAATTTGAATGCTCAAATAGGACAGTATGATATAGACTATGTGGTCCCCGACTTAGAGTCGGAGGCAATGTCTTGATGAAGAAAACTTGGGCACTGATGGGAAAAACCAAGCTGATATACTCCCCTATTAGGCTTCACATGGCTAATCATCAAGCTGTCAGCCCATTTAGACGATTGGAGAATGTCCCCGTGGACATCGACGGAGTTAGAACCTTTGCAGACTTTGAGGTAATTGAAATTTTTGATGGCAACTGCCCTTACCCTGCATTACTAGGAATTCATTCATCCTTCAACAATTCTATTGTGGTCGATTTAAAGAAAAGACACATGAAATTTGAAGGAGATGGCCTTAGGGTCATTGCACCCTTAGATCCAAATGAAGGTTTGTGGTATAAAGAGCCCATTAGAGAAGAAGACTACGCATATGAGCTGGAAA
This sequence comes from Picea engelmannii, assembly GCA_009831015.1. NCBI lineage: Eukaryota > Viridiplantae > Streptophyta > Pinopsida > Pinales > Pinaceae > Picea > Picea engelmannii. Next base: position 707,485 of record ML784079.1, on the reverse strand, counting down.
ACATCTATAAATTAACAGCCAGACAATAGAATTATATCAACCCTACTGTTGATGGGAATCTAAGTTGGAAAAGTGACAGCATGTGTTCATCATATTCAGAAGAAGCGCTAAAGAACTGGCAGAACCAGATGTATAAAGTATCCACAAGGAGATGTTCCTGACTGACCAGAGAAGTTCGTTGGATTGGTACAACAACAAGTAACTTACCTACCTTTGATGGTCTGAATCCTTTAGAATCCTTCTTGATGGACTTTGAAACAATTGTACCAGCACAACAGAGGCTATTGGCTATGGAAGAGGCTCTGAAAGATACACCAGCAAGATGGTGGGGGACACATAAAAGAAATATCACAGACTGGACACAATGTTGAACCTTGATGACAGCCTGGTTTTCAACACAAGTAGGAAGCTGCGAAGTGAGGTACATAGGTCAAAGCTGCCCAAAGGACCATGTACGAAGCTACGAAGATGACTGGAGTGGCATTCCTCGAGAACAATGGATACACAGATTCATTAAAAATCTAGAAATGACCCCTATTAATTGGTACCTTCAAGCAGATCTATGCCTTATCACCACAGATTGGGAAGGTATGCTTCAAAATTTTGTAATAACCTTTTTTTTTGAAAGTGAATTTCCCTCAGTAGATCAAGAATTAAATATTGTGAGGAAGAAAGTATTTAAAGAGTCATCCAGCCTCTTGATGGAGCAAGAAGAGGATGAATGAACTATGCCATTCTAGAAATTACAAGGATGTTACAACATTAATGTCGATGAAGATGATGATCTGAGGAAGGTAAACATTGTTGAGACAGAAGGCCACAGGGATGTGGAAGTACCAGGCATTGAACTTCCATTCATTGGATAGCTGATAAAGATAAATAAAGTTAATATTGGGACAGAGGAGACACTGAAGCTTGCCAATGTCAGAGATTACTGAGATGTTGCTACCATTGACAAAATTACAGAATTAATGCACGAGTATCAAGACTTGTTTCCAACCAAGTTCACTTATATGAAGGGTATCAAAGGACCTATGGGAGAAATGAGAATACCTTTGAAACCAGATGCGAAGCCATTTAAGCAAAGACCCTACAGATTGAACCCGAAATATAAGGAAAAAGTGAAGATTGATCTCGACAGAATGCTAAAAGCAGGGATTATTGAACCTGTCGAAGAGTCGGAGTGGATCAGCCCTATGGTAGTACAAGACAAGAAGACAGGTGAGATCAGAATATGTGTGGACCTCAGAAAGATAAATGATTCTTGTTTACATGACCCCTTCCCTACACCATTCACAGATGAAGTATTAGACAATGTGGGAGGTCAGGAGGTATATTCTTTTCCAGATGGGTTTTTAGGATACCATCGGATCTAGATTTCCAAGGAGGACTACCACAAGACCAAATTTTCCACATAATAGGGATCCTACCAATACATAGTGATTCCATTTGGACTGAAGAATGACCCAGCCATCTTTTCTAGGGTGGTGGTCGAAGAGTTCAAAGAGTTTTTGCATAAGTTTTTAGAAGCCTATTTTGATGACTGGACTGTTTTTAGTTTGCTAAAAAATTATGTTGAATGTCTAAGGCTAATGTTGTATAAATGCAGGAAATGTAAAATTTCTTTGAATTTGAAGAAGTGCATCTTCTTCTCACCATTTGGAGTATTATTAGGTCATATTGTATGCAAGCAAGGATTGTTGGTGGACCCATCCAAAATTTCAATTATAGTTGATTTGTGACCTCCTACTTCAGTCAAACAATTGTGCACTGTGCTAGGACATACTGGCTATTGCAAGAAATTTATCAAAGGATATGCCCAGATTACTGTGCCAATGGAGAAGTTATTAAAGAAAGACTGTTAGTTTGGTTGGACAGAATAATTCCAGTAGAGATTCGACACACTGAAACAAATGATGGTGACTGGGCCTATTCTGGTCTTTCCATATTGGAGCAAGGAATTTCATGTGCATGTTGATGCATCTTCCATTGCATTAGGAGAAGTACTAGCACAACTTGGAGAAGGGGACATTGATCATCCATTAGAATTTTCTAACAGAAAGCTATCCACAGCTGAAATCAATTACACTACTATAGAGAGAGAAGGATTATCCATGGTGTACGCGCTGCAAAAATTCCACCATTACTTACTAGGAGGACACTTTAAAATGTTTACTGATCACTCTGCACTGAATTACTTGGTCAACAAGCCAATTTTGGGGGGGCGAATATGCATATGGCTTCTCATGTTTCAATAATATGATTTTGAGATCATAGTTAAGCCAGGAAGAATGAACAAGGGACCTGACCACCTGTCGAGGTTGGAACTTGGCAAAGAACCCACCAATCTGGAGGATACACTACCGGATGCACAACTACTCACCATTAGGAACATGGATAACCACTTCACATACATATTCTAATTCCTATCAACAGGAATGGCTCTAAGTGAGTATACAATTTCCCAGAAGAAACAACTAGTGGTGCGCGCTGTAGACTTTTCATTGATAGTTGGTCAGCTATATAACATGGGACCTAATGAGATACTAAGAAGATGTGTGATGGAGGTAGAGCACCCACTGATCCTTGCATAATCTCATGAAGGCAGCATAGGAGGACATTATGTAGGCAAAGCAACTGCACAGAAGGTTCTGCGAGTTGGCCTTTGGTGGCCTACTTTACACAAAGATGCTAAAGAGTATACTAGAGCCTGTGATGTATGCCAAAGAGTTGGAAAACCATCCAAAAGAGTCGAAATTCCACAAGCACTGCAGATGACCCTGCAAGCATTTGAAAAATGGGTCATTGACTTCGTGGGACCTATAAAGCCACCAGGGAAGCACACAGGAGCAAGGTATATTATCACTGCGATAGAATACCTGACTAGATGGGCCAAAGCAAGAGCAGTCAAGGACTGTAGTGCAACTACAACCACACATTTTATATTTGATGACATAATAACTAGTTTTGTATGCCCTAAGACCCTTATGAGTGATCAAGGCACTCATTTCATCAACAAAAAAGTTGAATCCCTGACTGAAGAAATTGCAGTCCACCATCAGAAGAGTACACCTTACCATCCATAAGCAAACATAATGGTTGAAACATTCAACAAAATCTTGGAGACAACATTGACAAAGATTTGCAGTGTGAACAGGGATGACTGGGATTTAAGAGTACCAGCAGTACTCTAGGATTATAGAATCACTTGCAAGAAATTAACAACGCATACCCCTTTCAAGTTAGTTTATGGTATTGAAGTTGTTGTCTCAATGGATTACTTGGTACTGAGCTTAAGAATTGCTGCATTTATAGACATGGATGATACTGGCGTTGTTCGTGAGAGGATTTCCCAGCTGGTTGAACTAGAAGAAGACAGATTTATTGCAGGATTCCATCATCAGGTACAGAAGGAAAGAGAGAAGGCCTATCATGACAAACACATCAAGAAGAAGGCATTTAAGCAAGGTGATTTAGTACTGGTGTATGACAGTAAATTTATAAGACATCCAGGGAAGTTTAAAATGCATTGTATTGGACCATATGAGATCACCTATGTTACAGAAGGAGGAGATGCACAACTGAATACATTGAGGGGAGAATGGAAAGAGGGATTAGTAAATGGGAATCGACTGAAGTTGTACTATGACAACTAGTTGCCTCAAATCTCTCAGTAAAAGAAAGGAAGAAAAGTGACTCAGTAACAGGTGTAGTTAAAACTGGGTACCGGACACAGAAAAGATAGTATGCACAAGGATGGGAAGGAGGCATAAAGCATAAAGAAAAGGATGCACTGCGCAGTCCAAAGTCGAAGTGAAATAGAAGGATCATATCTGAAGTGCCTTGGGATGAGTCACATGTGAGTGTTGGGGGCCTGTGGGCCCTTGGTTATGGAAGGAAGCGAAGATCAAGGAAGGAAAGGTAAAACATGAACTGTGCGGGATAGACAGTGACTGTCACTGGGTCGAAGTAAGAAAAAGAGAAGAAAATGTGGAGCAAAGTATGGAAAAGAAAGTCGTTGAATGAGGATATCAGGGATGACAGCTCAACAAGAGAAAATAATCGTAGATAACTCAACAAGAAGAGAAATCCACCATTGGATTCTTTGGAGCACCGTGCAAGAAGGGAGGAAAGACAAACTGGCGAAGCCATGAAAAGATGGGTCAAGTTGACCTAGGGTTTTAGACACCTAGGGTTTTGGGTAATTAGGGTTTGGACACCTAGGTTTCGACCTAAGGCTATCGGTGAGGGACTATACTATATAAATAGAGGTCGAGAGGACCTAGGTCGGGTCGGTACTAGTGTTGGGTATTGATATTGATTGTTGTTGGTTGAGAGATTATTGTGCTATGAGAGAGAGGAATGCTGAGAGTGAGAGCCTTCGGGTATTGTAATATCTTCAGCTGGGTGTGAATATCAAGTCTTGCAGCTAGGTGTGCAGGAAGGTGGGAGATAGAGAGAAGAAGAGAGAAGATATGTTGACTAAGAGCGCATATCAAAACTGTAAGCTTTATCTTGATATATCATAAGCAAATTTCTGTGGACGTAGCCCTAGAGAGAGGGTGAACCACATATATTTTGTTTCCTATGTGTGATTGATGCTTAGATCTCTGTCATTGTTATACTGTTATTTGCATTATTGTGTTAGATTAGATGTATAGCTATGCAGAGTAGATCTAGCTGATAAGAGATATATGAATGTTGCATTATTGTTGTATTAGTTCCACTTGATATTCCCCTGTTTTTAGACATCTCTGTCTTGCAACCCCCCTCTTAGCTGCTCCGGGTGAGACTACATCTGCTTCACAGGTGTTGCCGAAAAGGCCAGTAGCTAGGGCTTGTTGGTGCGCTCTTGAAGTGAACCCTAGGTCTGCCCCTGTGCCAATAATGTGACTGAAGGTTGTAGAGGATCTGAATTCTTCATGGAGAGAAAACCCTATTTACTCAGAAGTTATATGTAGGCTATAGTACAGTCAGGTCATGTACATATGTGATTTGTACTACTGGTAGGGTGCGTACATACACATGTTGCACTACTGACAAGCCACGTACCTTTTGACAGATTGGTATCTATTGAGGATTGATTATTGTTCTCAGTTGGTGCTGAGTTGTGTAAGCTGAGTATTGCATTGTAGAGATGATGCTCTTGTGGAGTTTTAACTCTATTAAGTTGTTGTTGATAGCCCAAGGATTGTAGTCGGTAATAAAAAAAAAAGTGTACATACATGTTGTGTTCTTTGTGGTCCTTGTGGTGATGAGTTATTGATGATATATGTTTATGATATATGTTCACATTTAACTGGTTATAAATGAAAACAATCAGTAATGATTAAATGGTGATTTCTAACTAAGGCATTTTGTGAAGGAGAAGTTGTAAAAAGAACCCTACACTAATTCACCCCCCCTCTTAGTGTGGTCGGTGTGTCCAACAATTGGTATCAGAGTGGGCCTTCACTATAATCCTTAACAATCTTGGAGGAGATCCATGGACACACAAATGGATGATGAAGTTCCAATCCTTGATGAGGAAAACTATTCTACATGGAGAATAGAAATGAAGGTTTAATTAAAGGAAATAGGAGCAGGTGTTTGGAAAGAAGATATTGGTGGATTAGATCCTTTTAAGAAAAAGTCAAAGTTTTCAGCTCAAAGGGAAGGAAATAAGAATGATGCATTGGCTCTCAAGACCATTCTTAGTGGACTCCCAAGTTCTATCAAAGAGAGCATGGGACAATGCACTTCCACCAAGTATCTATTGCTAAATCTATAGGATACATACCAAAGTAAGAAGGAAGACCTTAAAGACAACTCCATCAAGAACAATGAAGGTAAAGAATCTCCAAAATCCTCTATTTGCAATGATTCTAAATGTGATGATGCTGGAAAAAAGGAAGACAATGAAGACAATTCTATCAACATCAATGAAGGTAAACAATCTCCAAAAGCCCCTGATTGCAATATTTCAAAATGTGATGATGTTGAATATTTCTCTACAAGTGAAGAAGAAAATCTAGAGATAGTATGTGTAGAAGTAAATGATAGTTATCTCATGGAAGAAGTAGAAGAAGAACTATCAGAGCTTAAAAGCAAAGTTAAATGGGGTCTATTTGAAAACAACTATGACCATTGTTATATAGAATATAACTATCTTTCTGATAACACTAAAAACTTTCTTAAAAAGAATCAAAGGCATATCTTGAAGTTAAAGGAAATGCTCAAGGAACAAGAAGAAAGTAAAAAGACTCAATTAGAAGAAAAAGAAGAAGAGATGAAAAGACTAAAGAATGAAGTAGAAGAACAAAAGAAGGTAGATGATGAGATTAGCAAAAGTCTTGAAGTTAATGTCCATCTCAAGATCCAAGTTGAATAAGCCAAAAGGATAGAGGAACTATTAAGGAATCAAGTAAATGAAAAGGAAGAGTCATGTCATAAGTTGGAAGATGAAATTGTTGATCTTAGAAAGAAAGTAGAGAAGTCAAACAAATTCTTGAATAGCTTAACAATATTGAATGAGATCTTGGATAGATGTTGAGGAGCATGAGTAAGTTGTTGGAAATCGTAGATGTGTTGTGATTAATTATGGTTCAGATTGGATAGTGAAAGACATAAGTGAATGTGACTGAAGGCTGTAGAGGATCTGAATTCTTCATGGAGAGAAAACCCTAGTTACTCAGAAGTTATACACAGGCTATAGTACAGACAAGCCACGTACATACGCGAGTTGTACTACTGGTAGGTCGCGTACATACACATGCTACATTACTAACAGGTCGCATACCTGTTGATATATTGGTATCTATTGAGGATTGATTCCTCTTCTCAGTTGGTGTTGAGTTGTGTAAGATGAGTCTTGCATTGTATATATGGTGCTCTTGTGGAGTTGTAACTCTATTCAGTTGTTGCTAATAACCCAAGGATTGTAGTCTGTAATAAAATAAAAAATGTACATACATCTTGTGTTCTTTGTGCTCCTTGTGGTGATGATTTATTGATGATATAATTTTCTAATGTATGTTCACATTTAACTGGTTATAAATGACAACAACAAGTAATGAGTAAATGGTGATTTATAACTAAGGAGTTTTTTGAAGGGGAAGTTGTAAAAAGATCCCTACACTAATTCACTCCCCCTCTTAGTGTGGTCGGTGTGTCCAACAATTGGTATTAGAGTGGGCCTTCACTATAAGCCTTAAAAATATTAGAGGAGATCCATGGACACACAAATGGATGATGAAGTTCCAATCCTTTATGAGCAAAACTCTTCTACATGGAGAATAGAAATGAAGGTGCATTTAAAGGAAATAGGAGCAGGTGTTTGGAAAGTAGCTATTGGTGGATCGGTTCCTTTGAAGAACAAGTCAAAGTTTGCAGCTCAAAGGGAAGGAAAGAAGAATGATGCATTGGCTCTCAAGAACATTCTTAGTGGACTCTCAAGTTCTATCTAAGAGAGCATGGGACAATGCAATTCTGCCAAGGATCTATGGCTAAATCTAGAGGAGACATACCAAAGCAAGAAGGAAGACCTTAAATAAAACTCCATCAAGAACAATGAAGGTAAAGAATATCCAAAATCATCTATTTGCAATGATTCTAAATGTGATGATGTTGGAAAAAAGGAAGACCTTGAAGACAATTCTATCAAGATCAATGAAGGTACAGAATCTCCAAAAACCCTTGATTACAATATTTCAAAATGTGATGATGTTGAATATTTCTCTACAAGTGAAGAAGAAAATATAGAGATAGTATGTTTAGAAGTAAATGATAGTTATCCCATGGAAGAAGTAGAAGAAGAACTATCAAATATTAAAAGGAAAGTTGAATGGCGTCTATTTGAATACAACTATGACATTGTTATATAGAATATAGCTATTTTTCTGATAACACAAATTTTTTTCTTAAAACGAATCAAAGGCATATCTTGAAGTTAAAGGAAATGCTCAAGGAACAAGAAGAAAGTAAAAATACTCAATTAGAAGAAAAAGAAGGAGAGATCAAAAGACTAAATAATGAAGTAGAAGAACAAAACAAGGTAGATGATGAGATTAGAAAAAGTCTTGAAGTTAATGTCCATCTCAAGACCCAAGTTGAAGAAGCCAAAAGGATAGAGGAACTATTAAAGAATCAAGTAAATAAAAAGGAAGAGTCATGTCATAAGTTGGAAGCTGAAGTTGTTGATCTTAGAAAGAAAGTAGAGAAGTCAAACAGATCCTTGAATAGATCAACAATCTTGAATGATATCTTGGATAGTCAAATATTGCCAAATGATAAATCAGGTCTTGGATACAATAAAGAGGCTACACATGTTGAAGAAAGAACCTCAAATAAGCATGAGGTAAGTCCTATTGGATTACTTAGAGGGGGGGGGTGAATCAGTAATAGAGAAATTGAATCCTTTTTAACCATATAATGCAAGTGTTATATCAATGTATCATTATCATTGAATATCTGCATAGTAAATAAGAAATGAACAAATGAACAAGCATACACATACACAGTACACCAGTGTTTTACGTGGAAAACCAAAGCGGGAAAAAACCACAGAATGTTTTTTCTTATATTTCTTGAAGAATTGCATTCATTGGAAGCACCAACTTCCTTTGTTTTCCAGCTGCAACTGGAAAGAGACTCCAACCCCTAGTTTCTCAGGCTACAACCCGAGGGAAGCTCCAACTCCCCAAGTCTCTAGCTACAACCATAAGGAGGATACAACCCCCTATGTTCTCTGGATAAAACTGGAAGGTGGCTACAAACACCTTCCCTTGCCCCGTCCAACTGCCCTGAAGTAGAAGTAGAATGATGGAACCACTGTCACACTATCACTGTGAGATATATCGTTGTAAACTTGTACCAATAAACCTGAACCATGCATCAACCATGCATCAACTTGTACCTAAACCTATAATCAACTTGTACCATAAACAAGTGCATCAACCATGCACAAACCTGTACAAAACAACCCGTAATCAACATGTACCATAAAAAAGTGCATCCAGCCATGCACCGAGTATGTACTAATCATGTGTCAACTACTCATCAACTATGACTCATCAATATGTACCAACATCATCAACTATACACCTCATGTATGTGCCAACTCATCAACTACTTGTCTCAACGATGTACCCAACATGTACCTAAACCAAAATCCTTCATCAATTTCATCACCCAAATATTATTTGTAACTCTGTAATAGACTTGGTGTATATGAACACATGACTCCAAACCTTACTTGAAGATCTATTCTAAGAGAGAGAGAGAGTCTGGAGGATCTCATGGATGCATCAAAGTTTCTGTATGTCTGAGATATTGACGTTGAAAGTTTTGGATGTTCAGAAACCCTAGTTTCTGAAGGAGTACGTGAGCAACAGTGGGCCAGAGAGCGTACATACATGGGTTGCAGTGAGCCAGAGTGCGTACTCATGTAGGATGAAGAAGGGAAAAGGACGTACATTTGGAGGAAATAATGAAGACTTGAGTGTGAGTTGATTCCAAGTTCTTGAAGCCTAAAGCAGGTTCCAGATCTGCAATTCTGTGGGATCAGATCTGCCATAGAAACTTTGGTATGGTTACATAGTTGTCTTGATGGAAACGTGTTGGCCCTTGACCACGTTTTGAGGATCCTTGGTCATTTTTGACCTATTTTTGGGACTTCGACATGCTGTCGAAGGAGAATCTCAAGACGAAGCAGAGATCACCGGATCTCGACCCCTTTTTAGGGCTTTTTTGGGATTTGGGCTTATGTAATGGGTATGGGGATGTCATCCCATGGGTTTACCCATGCTTAGGCCTATTTTGTAATGTATAAATAGAAGTCTAGGTGATGTAAGAAGAGGCCATATTTCTAAGTTCTAAGTGTAATTGCTTTGTGCATACTTTGTAAGGCTTGCACAACTAAGTGCAAGTCATCTGTAGTGATTTGTGCGCAGACTATGGAAGGCTTTGTGCATAGATCTACTCAAGGAAGGAGGATCCATTGAGGCGTGAAGATCTCCTGTCCTCTACAGAGTTGATTTTGAAGCTTTGTGCATGTAAGAATATTGAAAGGAGCTAATAAAGAAGATGAAGAGTTGGTGGACATAGCCCTAGGGTTGGGGTGAACCACATATATCCTGTGTTGTGAATGCTTAGTGCTTCTTGGTTGTTCATTTGTTTATGTGATTCAATGCTTAGTGCGATGTTAGATGATAGATGAATATGATATGATATCTTAGAGTTGAATAATGTGAATGAATGTTAGATATGATATCTATTGGTATGCTTAGTGCTTGAATCTATTGGATCTATGTGAATGTTGCACTGTAAAATAAGACTAAATATTGATGAATCATAATTTATAAGTTCTCTGTTAAGGTGTTACAATCATAGATCTGTGTCCCAACAAAGGGTGTTGTCATATGAGTCCTGCAACCACCCCTACCTCTACCTCGGGTGAGACTTCATCTACTTTGCAGGTGTTTCTGAAAGGGTCGGCTGTTAGGGTTTTGTTGGTGTGATATTGTAGTGTTGAACCCTGGGTCTGCCCCTGTGCCAACAAATGGTTCTATTGCCGGGACCTAAAACTGTGATTTTTGGGAACTGAGGAAGAAGAAGATTTGTGCGAAGATCTGACCCGAAACTGTGGAAGCTCTGTGCATAGATCTATTTCCCTGGTGTGAAACACTCTACTTGGATTGTGAAGCTCTGTGCTAAGAAGATAAATCTAATATAAAAAAAAAAGTTAAGATCTGAACGCTTTGTGCTCTGAAACAGGTAAGAATAGTGAAAATTTTTAGATCTGGAAGATTTGTGCTCTGAGAAAATTAAGATAGGTGGAAACTTTTGTTTCAAGAATATTGATCTAGGTATGTTTCATAAAAAATTTCCTAGCCTAAAAAATAGGCATAACTAGAAGAAAGAAGAATTGATATGACTAGATCTGATAAGAATAGTGAAAGATATGTTATTCCTATGCATAGAAAGAATGTTTGGACTAACAAATGGATGCAGGACCCTAGAAAGAATTTTTTGCAAGTTAACTACTATGATCCTACTGCACAGTACATGAAAGTTGGGGATCATTTAAGAGAAATAAAGGATTGAATATTTATTATAGTTACAAAATACCAGGACATCTTGCTAAGGAATGCCCTGGTAAAATACCTAGTTTTCTTTATTGTAGAGCTATGGATCGTGAAGTTTTGGATTTCCCTAGAATGATTGCTAAGCTTAACATAATGAATATAAGACAAGAATACCCTAAGAAAGGTCAAGACACTAATACCATGGAAGAACCCTAGAAATAATCAGAGGATGTATTTCTACAAATGAAAGAAACCCTGAATGGCCACTGAAATATCAACTTATTAGAGATATTCAAAGAAAAAGAGAGCATAGAAGCAAGAATAGGAGACTTCGACATTGAATATGTTCTGGATGAAGAAACACAGGTGAATATCATGACAGAAATAACTTGGGAAATTTTAGGAAGGCCTGTTATGATTCCTTCAAGTTATATCAAAGAGAGCATGGGACAATGCACTCCTGCCAAGGATATATGGCTAAAGCTAGAGGAGACATACCAAAGCAAGAATGAATACCTTAAATACAACTCCATCAAGAACAATGAAGGTAAAGAATCTCCAAAATCCTCTATTTGCAATGATTCTAAATGTGATGATGTTGGCAAAAAGGAAGACCTTGAAGACAATTCTATCAAGATCAATGAAGGTAAAGAATCTCCAAAACCCCTGATTGCAATATTTCAAAATGTGACGATGTTGAATATTTCTCTACAAGTGAAGAAGAAAATGTAGAGAGTATGTGTATAAGTAAATGATAGTTATCCCATGGAAGAAGTAGAAGAAGAACTATCAGAGCTTAAAAGGAAATTTGAATGGGGTCTATTTGAATACAACTATGACCATCGTTATATAGAATATAACTATCTTTCTGATAACATTAAAAATTGTGAATCTTTGTGCAAAGATCTAACCCGATACTGTGGAAGCTCCGTGCGTAGATCTGTTTCCCTGGTGCATAGTACTCTACTTGGATTGTGAAGCTCTGTGCTAAGAAGAGAAGTTTGATCTAAAGAAAAAAGGTAAGATCTGAATGCTTTGTGCTCTGAAAGAGGTAAGAATAGTGAAATTTTTTAGATCTGGAAGATTTGTGCTCTGAGAAATGTAAGATAAGTGGAAATTTTTGTTTCAAGAATATTGAACTAGGTATATTTCATAAATTTTGTCCTAGCCTAAAAACTAGGGCACAAATAGAAGAAAGAAGATTTGATATGACTAGATCTGATAAGAATAGTGAAAGATATGTTATTCCTAAGCATAAAAAGAATGTTTGGACTAACAAATGGATGCAGGACCCTAGAAAGAATTTTTTGCAGGTTAACTACTATGATCCTAGTGCGCAGTACAGGAAAGGTTGGGGATCATTTAAGAGAAAGAAAGGATTAAATCTTTGTTGCAGTTACAGAAGACCAGGACATCTTGCTAAGGAATGCCCTGGTAAAATACCTAGTTGTCTTTGTTGTAGAGCTATGGATCATGAAGTTTTGGATTTCCCTAGAATGATTACTAAGCTTGACAGATTGAATATGAGACAAGAATACCCTAAGAAAGGTCAAGACACTAAGACTATGGAAGAACCCCAAAAAGAATCAGAGGATGTATTGCTACAAATGAAATAAACCCTGAATGACCACTGAAATATCAACTTACCAGAGATATTCAAAGAAAAAGAGTGCATAGAAGCAAGAATAGTAGACTTCGACATTGAATATGTTATGGATGAAGAAACACATGTGAATATCACGATAGAAAGAACTTGGTAAATTTTAGGAAGGCCTGTTATGATTCCTTCATTGGGAGGAATAGGATTATTTAGAGGAAAATTGATAACCCTATGTGGAAGACTCACCCAAATATCTATGAATTCTCATGGAACCTTAACGGAAGAATATTTTGAGGTTCTTAAATTTATTGAGAACATCGCCCCATTTTATATATTACTAGGAAAACCTTGGATTGAAAGGGATTAGTCCAGAAGGAAAGAAGAAAAAGTCTTAGAGCAGTAAAAGCAAGAGGTGAAATATTTCATGACTAGGAGGATCACACACTTGATTGAAGAATAGGAGAACAGATCGAAGCTATTTAGAACCAAATACTTGGATGTCTAAGTTGAAAGAACACAATAAGACTCATAGAAGACTGAAGAACCTAGCCCAAATAGAGAAGACGCGTTTACCTTGAATCCTAGGAAATAATATCAACAACGTGAAGTTACTGTGCCAAGAGGAGATAAGAATCAGAATGGAAGGAAGAATACCCAGACGAAGCTCACTATAAAAGAAGGCTAGAAAACTAAGTAAGAAGAGATCAAAGATAAAAAAGTTACAAAAGGTTCCAGAGGGAACTTCGTAGAAGAGAAATTTGCAAAACTGGAACTTTGCTGGGATAGCAAAACAACGCCACATGGCACTTCGCCATGATGAAGAAATATAGCCATTGGAAACAACATAACCATTATAATGATGCCCCGAATGGGTAGCATGACATTTATGATCAGAAAGCTCGCCATCATACTGTTGGGACTGTGTCGTAATGGACATAACTGAATTAATGAAGGATTCTTGTTGTTGGAGAAATCCGTTGCCTAGTTATCTACTTATTCTATCGAGCCTTGCACCGAGAACACTTTTTCCAACCACGATTATCTGAGCCCACAAATTAGTTGATTTCATGCAATGATCATCAAGCTATCACCATCCATCCTGTTGCATTGAGTAGTTACTCTTCAAATCCGAGATATTCAACCATGAGCGTGTATGTCCGAAGAACTTAGAGTAGTCAAAGAGTCTGTGAAGGAGGTACTCATCGAGCTCATGAATGAAATAGTAAAGTATGAAAGGGTAATGTCTTGGGTGTAAAAGCATCATCGACAAGAGGAGTGCAATCCTATTTGTCGACCGCTCATGAATCCAGACCATCCTAAGTCATCATATAAAAGAGAACCAAGCACAAAGATGACCTAGCAAATGCGAAGCTAATCCCGACCATCTTACCTGACTACATACCGCCTCTAGCCAACGCGGTGAGTCCTGATAGTGTGTCACGACATTTTGATTACACCATGTTTATTGCGTACCTCCCGAAGGGGATACATGCAGTTAGAGCACAACAACACAAGATCACAATGTTGAAATTAAACGACTTCAACCTCAAAGACCACAAGAACCATAGTATGCTCACCTCCTATAAATACTTGACCATGATGAAGGGGAAGAAATCAAAAATAATCCCCCAGCCGTGGATGATGAACCTTGTGTAGTCCACCCTATTGAATGTAATGAAAATCCCACACTTTGGAAGGCACCAGGAGGTTAATGCCTATGTTAAGATCCTGCTCTCATGTTACCATGGTGGCTACTTATGGCTAGACTGATGTATCACAATCAATCCGACGTTGATCCATGGGATCACTGGATTAAGTATGCAAGGACCTGACCCACAGGAATTCTATTCGAGGAAAGCCACAGATCACGCATTAGCATAGAAGATCAAGGATACCTATGACAATGTTGAGAAGGGGACGTGAGGATACAAGGTATATTCTATCCAGAATGGTGAAGTGTGCCTAGCATGTCAATTAATTGTAGGAAATCTAGTAAGAAGAACAAACCCACTGTTATCACTGAAATTTCGTCCGCACAGGGCGACAAGAACTCCGCATAGTCAACACAGGACTGAAGTCATTCATGGCACAGGATTAATCCATAGCATGGAAAAAGGGTAAAAAAACTATACAAAATGACCAAAATTGAAGGGAGCTTTACAGAACCGGGGTGCAC
>ML784079.1:624711-677475 GCA_009831015.1 Picea engelmannii | reverse complement strand
CTTATACATTGGTGATATTGGTCTATTTGTATTTGTTTTCATTTTCTTCATATGCTCATAGTTTTAATTAGTTTTAGTTTAATTCTAGTTTATTGTTTTGTTTTGTTTTCCCTAACCCTTTCCTTTCATAGCTGTCATGCCTAGCAGAGCCCAACTGGGCATGTAAGCACTCTTAATTTTCTCACCTAGTGATGAATTGGGTGCAAACACCCACGTAGGTCACAAGATTTTTCATTGACCTCGCAGGGAAATGCGTGGAAGGCCTACAGATGAACTGGGTGAAGTAGCTAGTTAATCAACTAGAATTAAGCTATCCAAAAGCACAAGATCAGGGCTATGAGTTCCAATTTAGCTGGCTCCTGATCCTCATCATGTTTATTGCTTGGGAGATGTTGGAAGGTGTGACCTTCCTAGACATTGAGTCATTCGAGCCACTTGCTGCGAAGTTTACAACACTCTGGTACTTGAGTGATATGGGAAAATAGTGACAGTTGAACGCATTATTTCACACATATTATCTCCAACTGAAGAGGGCTATAGAATTTGAACCTCGCATGAACCCAACACCCTACAACGGTTCCTACCCCTCTTGAATTTTCATGCAGATCGACACTTCATCTATATCACTGCGTGAGCAGATGAGCATAAGGAGGAGCTTCAATCATATTACAAGCTCACAGAAGAGGACCTCAAGGAGATAACTAAGGACTAGTCAAAAGACCTCCTTATCCCCACTGACCCTATAGAAATGTCCGACCATGAACTTGACAACTAGAAGGCCCCTCACAAAGAACATGACACACCTGGAACCAACAAAAGGAAGAAGACCACAAAATTCCAAGACTTAAGCAACGCATCAGAGAAAAATACTTTAGTATCACCTAGCCAAGGGGGTGATGATGAAGTAGAAGAGATAAATGGAAAAGAATATGAGTAGAAGAAAGGCGAAGTAACACCTCCTAGAGATGAGTCTGATCCATTGAAGAAGAGGAAGGTTTCTCCCTCGAAACCCTCTTCTCGAAAGAAATCCAGAGCCACCTTGACCAAGATGCAGACTGTGCTCACTATCGATGACTTTGACTTCATCATCATAGCTGTAAACAATGCTTCATAGGAGATCTTGCAGAAACATGAAGCCAAGAACTTGGAGATCTATGACAAAGTCGAGGTTGAGCTCCAAGGCATTCAACAGGCCCTTCAGTCTAGTCGTGTAGTGTCCACTGCACCCCTGTTGTCGGAAGAACCAGAGTTGGGAGATGAGCTAGCCCAACTCTGTCGACTAGATGATGCGACCGAAGCTCACCTTCGTCGCACATAGGAAGAAATAGAACAAGCCACCCAAGACTTCAAGCAAGTGCAATAAGTAGTCGTAGAACAATGCCAAGTTGGGGAGAAAGATAAGGTTTCTCTCTAGACAAAGTTTGAAGAGGAGAAGGCACAAATTCAGAAAGAAAAGAAGTAGTCAACAGAGCACTTCGCTCTGTGATATTATTAGAGCCAAAGGAAAAATATTGAGTCGAGCATCAAGTAGATCATCTCATAGAAGCTATCCAACAACTACAACAAATAATAGTAGACTTAGAGCTCCGCACAGTGCCCGACACCCCGCAAGATGTGAGGGATCAAAGAGATGCAATTGCTCGAAGCATAGTTTAGAAAATAAAATCTCTTGCCATGGAATGTAAACAACTAAGTGATAGCAATGCCTAGAATTATGAGGGACTCACTGAGAATCCATAACTGAAGGCACAAGAGTCATAGCTCCAGGAGGCGAAGAATCAAGCAGAAACAATACAGGCGCAGTTGAAGCCCCTATCAGTTGTTGAAAGGATGAAGCAATACCAAGAGTAGTGCACTGCTCAACAATAGGTCCACACCATTTAGATCAGATTCATGGAAGTGAATCATACACTCCAACCTATACAGGATGAGGCTTGCGAGCTGTTCTCAATGATCGAAGGCCCAGGAGAAGAACTGGAGAAAGTCATTACTGCAGCTAAACAATTCTTAGAGGGACCTATCAAAAAAGCTATTATCTAAGAGTTCATTGAGAAGGAGGTCATGGAACAACAACAAGTCGAAGCAGATCAAGCCAAGATCGAGGCTTTTCAGATAGAATTACCCATATCATAGTGACTCAGGATGAGTCACTGTTGATTGTTGGGGCCCTGTTGGTCCTTGACCAATTTTTGAGTATCCTTGGTCATGTTTGACCTATTTTTGGGACTTCGACAGGCTGTCAACAGTGGAGCGCAAGACAAATCAGAGATCACAAGATTGCGGTCCCTTTTTAGGTCCTTTTTGGGTTTTGGGCTTATGTAATGGGTATGGGGATGTCTGCCCATGGGTTTACCCATGCTTAGGCCTATTTTGTAAAGTATAAATAGAAGTCTAGGTGATGTAAGAAGAGGCCAGAGTGCTAAGTGCTAAGTGGTAATCGCTTTTTGCATACTATGTAAGGCTTGCAGAGATAAGTGCATGTCGTATGTAGTGCTTTGTGCGCAAACTGTGGAAGGATTTGTGCCTAGATCTACTTGAGGAAGGAGGATCCAATGAGGTGCATAGATCTCCTGTCCTCTGTGTAGTTGATTCTGAATCTTTGTGCATGTAAGAATATTGAAAGAATCTGAAAAAGAAGATGAAGAGTTGGTGGATGTAGCCCCAGGGTGGGGGTGAACCACGTATATCCTGTGTTGTGAATGCTTTGTGCTTCTTGGTTGTTCTTTTGTTTATGTGATTCAATGCTTAGTGAGATGTTAGATGATAGATGAATCTGATATGATATCTTAGTGCTCAATAATGTGAACGAATGCTAGATATGATCTCTATTGGTATGCTTAGTGATTGAATCTATTGGATTTGTGTGAATGATGTGTTGATGTGTTGTTAGGGTTTAGTTGCACTGTAAACTAAGACTGACTATTGATGAATCATAATTTCTAAGTTCTTTGTTAAGGTGTTACAATCATAGCTCTGTATCCTAGCTAAGGTTGCATACATCTAAGTCCTACAACCACCCCTACCTCTACCTCGGGTGAATCTTCATATGCTTTGCAGGAGTTTCCAAAAGGGCCAGTAGTTAGGGTTTTGTTGGTGCTATGTTGTAGCATTGAACCCTATGTCTGCCCCTGTTCCAACAATACTCTTTCTTATTATAAGGTGAATTCCTGAGCTATTATTGGTATAGTTGTTGTTATATGGTTTTGTTGGTTGACTGATAGAGTGAGCAACATTCTTGTGGTTCAGTACTGATATGATTTCCATAGTATATTGGTTTCTTACACATAATTAAGTAGCATTCATATTTTATGGTTGAGGAGCATGAGTAAGTTGTTGTAAATCATATATGTGTTGTGATTGGTTATGGTTCATATTGGACAGTGAAATACATAAGTGGATGTGATTGAAGGTTGTAGAGGATATGAATTCTTCATGGAGAGAAAACCCTATTTAATCATAAGTTATACGCAGGCTATAGCACAGACAGGTCGGGTACATATGAGAGTTGTACTATTGGTAGGGCATGTACATATGCATGCTGCACTACTGACAGGTCGCGTACATGTTGACAAATTGTTATCTATTGAGGATTGATTCCTCTTCTCAGTTGGTGTTGAGTTGTGTTAGCTGAGTCTTGCATTGTAGAGATGGTTCTCTTGTGGAGTTGTAACTCTATTCAGTTGTTGTTTATAACCCAAGGATTGTAGTCTGTAATAAAAAAAAAAGTGTACATACATGTTGTGTTCTTTTTGGTCCTTGTGTTGATGATTTATTGATGATATATGTTTTTGATGTATGTTCACATTTAACTGGTTATAAATGAAAGAAATAAGTAATGATTAAATGGTGATTTCTAACTAATGTGTTCTGTGAAGGGGAAGTTGTAAAAATATCCCTACACTGATTCACCCCCTCTTAGTGTGGTTGGTGTGTCCAACAATTGGTATTAGAGCAGGCCTTCACTATAATCCTTAACAATCTTGGAGGATATTCATGGACACACAAATGGATGATGAAGTCCCAATCATTGATGAGAAAAACTATTCTACATGGAGAATAGAAATGAAGGTTTATTTAAAGGAAATAGGAGCAGGTGTTTGGAAAGAAACTATTGGTGGATTAGTTCCTTTTAAGAAAAAGTCAAATTTTGCAGCTCAAAGGGAAGGAGAGAAGAATGATGCATTGGCTCTCAAGACCATTCTTAGTGAACTCTCAAGTTATATCAAAGAGAGCATCGGACAATGCACTTCCACCAAGTATCTATTGCTAAATCTAGAGGAGACATACCAAAGCAAGAAGGAAGACCTTAAAGACAACTCCATCAAGAACAATGAAGGTAAAGAATCTCCAAAATCCTCTATTTGCAATGATTCTAAATGTGATGATGTTGGAAAAAAGGAATACATTGAAGACAATTATATCAAGATCAATGAAGGTAAATAATATCTAAAAGCCCTTGATTGCAATATTTCAAAATGTGATGATGTTGAATATTTCTCTACAAGTGAAGAAGAAAATCTAGAGATAGTATGTGTAGAAGTAAATGATAGTTATCCCATGGAATAAGTAGAAGAAGAACTATCATATCTTAAAAGTAAATTTGAATGGGGTCTATTTGAATACAAATATGACCATTGTTATATATAATATAGCTATCTTTCTGATAACACTAAAAACTTTCTTAAAAAGCATCAAAGGCATATCTTGAAGTTAAAGGAAATGCTCAAGGAACAAGAAGAAAGTAAAACAACTCAATTAGAAGAAAAAGAAGAAGAGATCAAAAGAGTAAAGAATGAAGTAGAAGAGAAAAAGAAGGTGGATGATGAGATTAGCAAAAGTCTTGAAGTTAATGTCCATCTCTAGACCCAAGTTGAATGAGCCAAAAGGATAGAGGAACTATTAAAGAATCAAGTAAATGAAAAGGAAGAGTCATGTGATAAGTTGGAAGCTGAAATTGTTGATCTTAGAAAGAAAGTAGAGAAGTCAAACAAATTCTTGAATAGCTCAACAATCTTGAATGATATCTTGTATGGTCAAATATTTCCATATGATAAATTAGGTCTTGGATACAACAAAGAAGCTACACATGTTGAAGAAAGAACCTCAAAGAAGCATGAAGTAAGTCCTATTGTATTACTGAGAGGGGGGTGAATAAGTAATAGAGAAATTGAATCCATTTTAACCATATAATCCAAGTGTTATATCAATGTATCATTATCATCCAATAACTATAGAGTAAATAAGAAATGAACAAATGAACAATCATACACATACACAATACACCGGTGTTTTACGTGGAAACCTAAAGCGAGAGAAAACCAAATAATTATTTTTCTTATATGTCTTGAAGAACAACATTCATTGGAAGAACCAAATTCCTTTGTTCTCTAGCTGCAACTGGAAGGAGGCTCCAACCCCTTAGTTTCTCAAGATACAACTTGAGGGAAGCTCCAACTACCCAATTCTTTGGCTACAACCAGAAGGAGGTGTTGACCCAAAAATCTACTCTGGGCTCAACATGGTGTTTTACATAGTTACTTCTCCATAAACTCCCCTTGGTGCTATGGTTCCAGTCAAAAACAATGGCGGGGTTCATAGTTACTATGTCCTCTGCCCTTGAAAGAGTATCAGTTGGTTGCCTTCAGGGATTTGTGGGCCTTCCATTGACATTTATTCCTCATGTCAAGGATATTAGATTCATGGAATAAAACACTTCCAGGTGGTAGTAATCAAGACAATCTTTTCAATGGGCTATCATGAGCTTGATTCCGAGTCAGTATGACCCCATACGAGGGACACAAAGTCAACGTCACCCGAACGGCCAAAACCAATAGTTGTGACTTCCTGGTCTAATTCTATTTAGATTATGGTTTCAAAATGAAAATAAAACATAGACATGGTGTAGGGAAGTTTGCGACCTTTCCAACGGTATATCCTGTGCTTGGTTTCGACCCCCGGTTGGTAAGAACAAGCTTTCGCAAGTTCATGACCACTTTTGGACACCAAATTGGTTACAGTTATTCATGATTTAAAATTGGTGGGTAAAGAGTTATAAATAAGATATTCAATGATTCCACATTGTAATAGACTCAGACACCTTTCTAACAACATCTCATTTGCCTCATTCTGACCTCGTATGGCTCGGTTAGAGCTGTCACAAGTTGGTCAATAATTTTAGGCAAAAAGGGGGCCACCAGCTCACGTGGCAGGGTTTCATAATAGTTAATACAGTCATCAATGACCCCAATACAAACATATATTGTCATATTGCCGAATTACTCGTCGATACCTTTCCAAAGGTACTTCATTTTCCTCGAATGGATATCATATGGTGATTTGGCACCTTTCGCAAGATTGGGTGTCGTGTGGGCCCACCAACAAGTCAAGGGTTTTAAGTGGCCACTGTTCTGGGCCGAATTCGAGGACTGAGGTGGAATTATCTCAAGTTAGAGATGAAATATTCCCGATGGATGCGTCGAGATATTTCCAACGATATGACTTGCGTCTGATTTTGACTCCGTCTCACCAGGCAACATTTTTGGGCTAAGTCAACTGCAGCAGGGCCAAAGTCAAAGTCAAAGTCAAACTTTGACTTGCACTTTTTCCAAAAAATATTAAAAAATTAATTAAATATTTTTTAAAAATATATTCGAAAAATTGGAAAATGTGGGAGGGGGCACATTGCCTCATGCAAATTTTGGGGAAATTGTTTTTTTTTTTAAATTGAAAAAATCAAAACCCACCCTTCTCCCCTCTCCCAAGCCATTTTGACAGTTTGGCCAAAGGGGGAGATCTCTACAACAACAATTCATGGTAGCAGAGGGGAATTTTTTGACAACAGTTATAACTCAGCAGTGGGCAGCCAACTTCCATGCTGAAATCTCCAAACAATTAGCCAGGCAACACATTAATCTCATTTCCAAAAAGAACCAGGGAAAATTTTGTTGGTTGTGTTGAGATCCTGCATGGAGAAATTGCATTCTTTTTTCCTCCTCAAATTGGTGTTTATTTGCCTGTTTCAATTGTGGTATTGGATGTTGGTTCAGAGTTTTTTTTTGGTCTCAAAGTTTAGTTTTATGTGTGTGTTGAAAGATGCAAAGGAGAGGGGATTCGAACCCCTCTTGGGCACCAGGCTCAAGCCTCCATGGCTCCTTTAGATTTTTTAATTATGAAGTCATTTGCTGAAAATTGCAGGCCTGGGCATGTCGCTGGGAAGCCTTGGGCTTTGAACCCCATTCCTCCCCCTTCTCCTTTGCCCAGAAAACTCAAGAATTGCCCAAAAATCCAAATGGAAGGTAGGGGGTTTGAACCCAAAACCTCCCATCCATTTTGTTGGCAAAAAACCCACTTTGCCCATAGTTTTAAAATTTTAATATTTGGGGAGTGGTTGGCCACCCATCCACCACCTGGGTGCCACCACCACCACCCCCTCTGCTAGCTCCCCTCCTCCTCCATTGCTGCACCTCGGGCTCCCTTTATTCCCCAAACCCCCCTCTCGACCCTCCACTCCACCTTTGTGCGCAGTCTCCTCTCCCACGACCCTCTCTTCCCCATCTCCCATGCGGCCTCCTCCTCCATCATCCCTCCCTTCCACCTCTGCGTGAGGCCTGCCCCCCACAACCCTACCACCACGAACACCCCCCATTCCCCACTCTGCATTCACAGCTCCTCCATTCCTCGCAAAGCCTCCTCCATCACTCCCTCCTCCGCTTACCCTCACCTCCCCACTCCACGCTTCTCCCTTCCACTCAGCCTCCCCACACAACCTCCTCTCCCACAACCACCATGCCTACACCCTCTCTTCCCCAAACCCCCACACGACCACCACCCATTCCCTACCCCCAGCACGAACACCTCCTCCAATGTCCATGGGCTCGGATTGGGTTTCGCCCCGGTCACCCATGCGACCAGGGGCGTAAGTTCGGGGGGGTGGGGGGCTTTTAATTTTAATTTTTATTTAAATTTAGCTTATATTTTTATTTTATATAATTTGTTTGTAATTAAAATTTTTAAAATTTATTATTTAATTTTAATTTTTCTTTTATTTATATATATATTTAATATATATTATTAATATATGTTATATATATATATATATGGAATAAAATCATTATTAGAAAAATAATAAAGTTATAAAATTTTAACAAATTTTATTTTATATAATTTAACTATATAGTATAATTTAAATTCCCCCCCCCCTCCTAAGAGTTACTGGACGTTTTAATTGCATAACTTCCCGGCACAGAGTCGGATTTTCACTCGTAAATAGTCAAAACGACTGGGGTGGAGTCTACAATACATCCATGACATCCACCTCAGTAAATTCAGCCCATATTTTCAGTGACATGTCCCAGAGCGACAGGAACTCATTCCTTGCCCAACAAGCATGCACCAGAAAGAGGCCTAATTGGGGGCCTCTGAGGCCAAATTGGGCCAGACGAGAAAAATTCATTTCAGCTACAGGTATACAGGCCTATAGCAGCCTGTCAATTCTGGTGTCCAACCCAGAATTTTACCCCAACTTCAAATTCTTTCCCTAATCAGTTTGTTGGCCGGCTCCATTTGCATACCTTCCCAGGGCCATATCTTACTCATCCAGAGTCAGATTTACACCAAACAAAAGGCAGCGGAAAGGTAGCAGATAGAGATACAACATGGGTACAGTAAATAACATCTTTGTGTATATTTTGTATAGAGGAAGAGCCTCTCAAAGTTCAGGTCCAAGGGGTCCTCTTATCGAAACAAACCCAAATCAAAGCCATGTTTTAGCCAGCTCACCGGGAAACTTATAGGCAATAAAGGGGGGGTATAATCAGGTCTGAAAAGTTCCTAAATAGTGGGCATTTCCTTACTTACAATGACCAAAGCCCAAAGTCCCCTTTCCCTCCAAAGCAACTCAGCAATTCCCCACACCTTGGGGCTTCATTCCGGTGAATCTGGCAGCCATGGATGGCCTAATATTGTCCTAAAACACCTCACCTACAACTGCAAAACATGACAGTAGTCAAAGAGCCTTTGGGATGGCACAAATCCCAAGGAAAATGGTGACGTGGCATATCAATATTTGTCATTTTATGAAAAATGAATTTTTGTAATATGAACTCTCACATGATTTACTTTTGGCATGTATTACTATGTAATTGAAGGGTCAAGTCAAATCTGATTTGATCCCCTTTTTGGATAAGGTTCCCTTTTTGGATAAGGTTTCTTTTTGTAAAAAGACAAAAGTACTTTAGGGTTGGTCCACTTGTCACTTTTCCAAAAGTGACAAGTGTCTTGTGACCTAACCCTAAGCCTTCACCTCTCCTTTATAAATAAGAGGGTTGGCATTGTAAAAAGGGAGGATGAATATAGTAACAAAACTCTGCTGAAATTTACAAGACTCTTTGTGTGTGTGTTACTTGTTGAATTTTAGTTGTTGGATGTGTCACTTGTTGGTTAAGGTTTGAGGGGTAGGGGTAAATTCTTGTTATGTTATCTATCTTAGGGAGGGATTGGTTAGCTAGGTGTTTGTTGTTTCTTCCTTGGGTTTAACCTGCTTACTTTCATCTTCTAACAACTTGGTTTAATTTGTTTAATGTGTTTTAATGCAGATTTTCTAAATTATTCTATTGTTTTCAGCCTTAGCTAGTGGTTGGGAGTCCTAGGACCCCTTAGGAGAACCCTTAAATAGACCTCTTAGCTGGTTGTCCATACTTGTTTTCTTTCTCTTTTCATTCATGTATATTTCTGTTATGTTTTCTTACCATTAACCTTGCTGTCCCAAACAGGAAAATCAATCATTTTGGTCAATTTCCCCCCACAGGACAACCATCTTAGTTGGTTGTTATATACTTCTTATGTGTAAATTTATGTTATGTTTATTTCAGTTTTTCCATGCATAAATACTAAAATTTCATTGTTTGCCTGCAAGGATACAATTGGTCACCCACTATACTTCTCTTAAGCGGTTGGGGACCACCTAGAGACCTGTTTGAGGCAAAGGGGCCAGCAGGGCAGCGAAGAAAAACACACATTTCAATTAGTAAATCCTATCCAATCACTCTCATATACACTTTAATTATCACTTGCACTCACTCCAAAAATTTCTGATACACATACCAATGTTTATATGTTTGATTTGTGTAGGTAGTCTGAATGGTTTACTTGTGAATTCATGTAAAAAATATGATTAATATTTGTGTAGATAACCATCACACCTTTTATATTTCAAACACTAAATTTCCAATCCCCATACAAGGAGTTAGTTGGGGCTTTCATGCATATGGCAGCTTTGTCATTCGCAAAGAGCCTCAACCCATTCCTTTGGGTTGAATGGTGTAATTGTCATGTTGKAATTATCTAATCTTGCTATATTTTCATTGTATCACTTTTCRCTCACTAATYTACAGGTGGSTKCCCCTAAAAGGGGCCATGCAAAATMARCAAGCTMAATATATGCAAAACRCCGCAAAACAAAAACTTGAAAACAATTCAGGGGTCCGCCCCATACACAGAAAACAAAAAACTTATATTATTTAGATATTTACATATACATATTATCTAGCCATGACATATATGTCACCTATCTATTTACTTGTTTTATGTATATAGTTTTAAATAGATTTCAAATTCAGTAACCAGGAGGCACACTTGTGAAAGCAAGACGTGACCTCGCCACGTGGATGGACTAGTATTTCATTTTATGCAATTTCAATTTTGTAGGATATTAAGAGTCAAAGATAGGGAGTCTTCATCAGGAGCCCCTCAGAATTTGTCTAGTTAGTACAAGTTGAGTGGTCTTTCCTTAGTACCACACGGTCAAGGAGTTGATTAGCTTAGCTTAGTTGGAATACTACTCTGCTTGGGTAATCTCAGCAAAAACCCTCTTTAGGGGGGTCCTGAGCCTCTTCCTTTTCATAGGTATCCTTCTTCCATCCAAGCGGTTTTAAGAGACTGAAAGCGCTAGTGATGAGAAGTGGCCAATCCCTGCTTCTCTGAACTGCATGGGGCACTCTTCAACCTAACCACCATGGTCTGCTAGGACTACTCTTCTTATACTAGTTGGCACAGTTCTGGGATGTGTTTGCCTAATCAGGATAACCTTCAAAATAGTGTGGTGACCAAGGCATGTGTTAAAAACAAAAATTGACAAATAAAATACTTTTAAATTCAACCCTTCGTCAGTCCACCTTTTCACTCATGAACCAAATTTGAAGTTGTGAATAATTTCCCTTATATCATAGCTGTAACATTTTGTTACAAGGCTGTTCATCCACTTTTGTAGTCCACTTTTGATTTAACAACCTTCCGGTATCACTTTCTGGGTCACCCCAGAGGGTATCAAGCCATTCTGGGCTTTCTTCCCTACCTTGAAAGCTTCGAACAACTTGTTGTTTGCAATTTACAGACATTTAAAATTACTTGGTTGTATCTTTTAAGACCCCTTTTCATCCTTGTTTCACACCCTTTTACTCAAGGCATTCATTGGCTAATTATCCAGGATACCAGTTTATCCCGGTGACCCATTCTGGGATAGTTTCCATTGCTTTAAGGAAGTGAACAACTCACTGTCCACTTTATTTAGTTCACTGTCCTAAAAATCAGCAAGCTCATTTTCATCCTACTGCCCATAATTTTCACCCCCAAGCCATTTTGGCCATCCAGGAAGATAAGGAAGGATAACACCCAGGGTGGGTGGTCCTGAGAACAACTTCTTGTAAGTATTTCACCTTTCTTTTTCCCCTTCTTCACCACCTCATGCGAAGGACCACCTAAGGTGTGGGTAGTCTCTACCTCGTGCTGAGATATCAAAGAGGTTGTAACTGGCTTGACAGCTTCTTAGGTCAGATCTGTCCCTACAGACAGATTTTTCTTATAACAGGAGGCTACAAGCCCCTATGTTCTCCGGCTACAATCGGAAGGTGGCTACAACCACCTGTCCTTGCCCCATCCAACCACCTTGAAGTAGAATTAGAATGATGGAACCACTATCACACTATCACTGTGAGATATACCGTTGTAAACTTGTACCAATAAACCTAAACCATGCATCAACCATGCATCAACCTGTACCTCAACATGTAATCAACCTGTACCATAAACAAGTGCATCAACCATGCACCAACCTATACTAAACAACCTGTAATCAACTTGTACCATAAACAAGTGCATCCAACCATGTACCAATTATGTACCAATCATGTTTCAACTAATCATCAACTATGACTCATCAATATGTACCAACATATTCAACTATACACCTCATGTATGTGCCAACTCATCAACTACTTGTCTCAACCATGTACCCAACATGTACCTCAACCAAAAGACTTCATCAATTTCATCATCCAAATATGATTTGTAACTCTATAATAGACCTGGTATATATTATCACATGCCTGCAAACCTTCCTTAACTTTAACAACAAGAGACTAGCATTTTCATCAAACGTTTCTTTAGTTTCACATGACTAGTTTTGGATTAGTCAACAACCCTAACTTGAAATAATCATAACTATGTACCTGTAATGAATAAATATATCAAAATGATATACAATGTTCTTCAGTATGTTTTATGCAATTCCCCCAGGTGTCACTACTTGGAACCTCTTATAAAAGGAGTTGTTGCAAAAATGGCATACCTTGCTGAATTATGGCTTATTCTAGAGAGGGACATTGTAGAGTGTGCCCCGCACGGAATAATTGTTGAATCAATTTGAAACTGTTACACAGAATACTAAATATGATAATATAAACAACACATTTGGTATTACTAAAGTTGGATCTGTTATGAATAATTTATGACATTTTTACCTGAAACACCTTAGAAAGCATCATCAAAAGAATTTATCCTCCCTTGAATTCTGACTTTATTTTCTTCACCTTCCCTCTGAAATTATGCTTATATATCCTTTGGTTACCTCATAAACCTATAGATATTCAATATTCTCAAGTGATCTGAAATGAGAGATCCTTTCCTCTTATTTATACGCTCCAAGTAGCTTCCTTAAAAACATCTTCTAGGTCACTTTCCCACTTTCCTTATTTTAGGGTTAACCCACTTCTAATTTCTCCATTAAATTTATTATTGAAATAATTTATTTTGTATTCACTTTGAATTATAGTACACTCATAAATTCACTTTATTATGTACATTTTAAAATCTCTTAAACCACTTTGACTACTTTGACCTTTTGGGGCTTCTAGATGACATATGAGGGTCCTCCAACTTCATAAGGCCATAACTCTCAAACCATGAGGAGTTATGTGATGTTCCACATACCACCATAAATGGAATGACATGTACTATCTATATAAAATATTATTACCTGAAAATATATCAAAACTCATACCATTATCCATCAAACAAACTTGGGTCCATTACCCAAGCTTGGGTTCTCTAACTTCTCATGGCCATAACTCTCTAACCGTGAGGAGTTATGTGACGTTCCACATACCACCAGAAATAGAATGACAAGAACTATCCATCTAGGATAGTTGCATTGAAAAATTCATTGACCTTCATTTCATTATTCCACAAATAAGAATGGGTTCTCTAACCATACTTCTAAGATAACTCAATCCACAAAGCGTCTTCCCATGAGGGATTTCACCATAAGGGGACAACTTTGGAGTTCATCCATTTGTACTTATTATCAACCATAACAAGAAAAAAATGATTCATCTTTAAATAAAACAAACTTGGGTCCATTACCCAAACCTTTTTACTACTAGAATTCACTACCATAATTTCTTCAAGGGTTGACATCAATCACTAAGGGTTGACATCAATCTACAATATCACTCTCCAATAGTTGACATCAATGACAACCAACAATCCATACCAACTATCCATCAACCTAAGCCAATTGTCTGACAATCTCCACCTTTGGCATTGATGGCAACACCAACATTGATGGAAACACTTAGTCATGATAAAATTCATGCTTATACTCTTTATCAATGTTTCTACCTCTCCCCCTTTGACATCAACAGAAAAGGGTATCTCCCTCTGGGGCTTCTCTCCTTGACTGAACTCTCCTTGGGGTTGCTCCTCCTGTCTACATGCCTTTGATTTTTCTTTGTGTTAATAATCCAATGGTTACTCTCTTTCCCTTCATATGAATAATATCTCCCCCTTTGACAAAGGGTGTCACTCTGAAGTCATATTGCTCATTCTTCCCTTCTGACAATCACTCCCCTTTCAAACATGCCTCTATGCTCTTTCTCCAATCATTTACCTTTGCATCTGATAAATCTCTCCCCCTTTATCCTATTTATGGTGCTTCCTCCATTACATCTAATACATATAAGATAAGAATTCAAAAGCATCCAGTTCAGAGTAGAAATTACTCCTAGTCTTTGGTGAAGATACTCAAGGTCTTCCCGTGGAAGTGATTTTGTAAATATGTATGCCACTTGTTCTTTTGTTCCCACATATTCAAGTCTGATGTTCTTCTCTGCAACCTGTTCCAATAGAAAGTGATTATTGATTGGAATGTTCTTCGCCTTGGAGTGCATCATCGAGTTTTTTGAGATATTGATGACGCTTGTATTATCACAATAGATTGGAATGGGCTCATCATACTCAACCTGTATATCTGTCAAAGTTCGTTTCATCCAAAGAACATGTGTACAACATATTGTTGTTGCAATATACTATGCCTCGGTTGTAGATAGAGATATTAATGATTGTTTCTTTCTTAGCCATGATACTAAACACTCACCCAAGTAGAATGTTTCTCCACTGGTGCTTTGTCAATCATCAATACAGCCTAACCAATCTGCATCTGTGTAGGAAATAAGTGATAGATCCTTTCCTTTTGGATACCATAATCCAAACTCTTTTGTTCCTTTGAGATATCTAAAAATCCTCTTCACTGTTAATACATATGATTCCTTTGGTGCTGCATGAAATCATGCCACCTGTCCAACTGCCTACATTACATCTGGTCTAGATGTTGTCACATATAGTAAGCTACCAATCATTGACCTGTATTTCCTCTGGTCTATAGAATTGGAATCATCATCTTTTCTCAACTTGTAACTGGTTTGCATAAGAGTGGTAACTGGTTTGCAATCTTCCATTCCGAACCTATTTAGCATTTCTCTTATATACTTAGTTTGAGAAATAAAAATTCCTTGGCTTCTTTGACATATATGAAGACACAAAAATAAGGATAGTCCTCCAAGTAATGACATTTCAAATTCATTCTACATATCCTTTGAAAATTTATGGCTTAACCTGTCATTAGTACTTCCAAAACAATATCGTAAACATCAATTTCAATTAATAAAATATTACCTTGAGTTACCTTGATGTAGAGGTTGTTGTCTATTCTTCCTTTCCATAGTTCGTAGGGATTTTTGTCATCATTATTTTTGAACATTACTCTGTTTTGAATGTGAACTGATGTATGCACTGCATGTGTCCAAAAAATATCTGTCAATTTGGAATCCATTAGCATTGTTAGAGCCATTTTTTGTGTAATTATCATCCATTATGATAATGTTCCTTTGTCTCTGAACCACTCTCTGAACCAATATATGAATCCATGCTCTCGTACACTATCATATGTCTGTCCAAACCTGCTAAGTGTTCTTACGAATCTATCTATGTCCATACTGTCCAAGAATCTACTTGCACAACTATCCATAATGCTAACCCATTTATCACTATGCTATCATGAAGTATTGATTAATCTATCAAATTGTACTTATGTTAACTGATTGCTCTGAATCTATCTTCTCAAACTATGCAAGCTACTCGAAGGATGGTTCTTTGGTCTGTCACAGCTATCGCATAGACTCCCCCTCTCTAATATTCATATTACTTGGGAGTATCTAAGCCGGATGTCTCAGAATAGTTCCTACTCTGATGTGTATTCATCATCATCTTCATTGATAGATTCATCATCATCTTCATTGGTAGATTCATTATCTCTCTGATCTCTGACTTATTTATTTCTATCTGTGGATTCATCTTTCACTACAATTCCTGAAAGTAAAATCTCTTGAACCTGTTCTTTATTTACCCGTCCTTCCTTTCTTTCAGTTATTTTCCAAACCTTTCTATATCTGACATCTTTCCTTTTCTCTGTAGAATTTTCTTCATCTTGTTTTGTTTCCAATATTGTGATCTTTGGTACCTGGTCTTTGTTCACCTGTTATTCTTGTTTTCTTATCCATACATTCTTATATCTGATATCAGTATTCTCTTTCATGAAATTATTGATCATGCTTCTACAATCACTAGTTATGTGTCCATAGTTATGAAATTTGTAACACTCAATGTTACGTGCGACCACATAGAAATTTCTTGCTTGGACATTTATTTTATAATCCTTGCAATGTGCAACCTTATGTCCAAATTTAGTACAATAAAAACAGTTACCATAAAACAAATTTGCATACCTGGGAGTGAATGGTATTCTTTTTGGCATAGTCCTTATGAATTTTTTCCTTGACTGATCATGATCATGATTGAAGCTTCTTTGTAGCTTGAACATGGATGGTATTCTTTAATATGTATCTTCAATAGTTTTCTTAGATTCTAGTTGACCATGATTCCTTCCTTTGAGTACTTCTGCATAACTCTTTCTATTTTATTCATTATTTTTTTCTAGCAACCTAGAGTTCTTCTCTTCATTCTCTATAACTGATGTGGATGTTTCTATCTCTTAAACGTTCTTGTTGAGCTTGACAATTTTAATTCTCAATGTCACAACTTATTCTTCAAGCTTCTCAACCTATTCTTCTTTCTTCATTATCTGAGACTTCATGACTTCTTCTGTTCTTTTCTCTTCTTCAAGATGAATTTTTAATGTGATTATTTCTTCTTCAAGTCCTTTCTCTTCTTGACCAAAATCTGCCTCAAGCTGGTTTAGATCGTTAGTTCTTTCCTTAAGATGATCTGTCAATAAATTCTCTCTCATTCCTTCTTCTTCCTTCTGTGTTGCTATGTTGGTTTCCAAACACTGCTTTTGATATTCAAGATTTTCTTCAATCTTTCTGGCTTCTTCTAGCTGAGTTCTTAAGTTCTTGATGACCTGTTGGGCTTCTTAAAAAATGTGAACACTTTCCTTTTGTTTCATCAATTCTTTCTTAAGTGAATTGTTTTCTTCTCTTAGTTCATCTAAAGAACTAATAAATTATTCTTCATAATTGTCTTCCTTTTCAATTAGTTTTTCTGTCTCATTTCCTTCATGACATTCTATTTCAAGATGTCCATGTTTTTCACAATTAAAACAAAACAACATACCTCTAGTGATTATGTACTCTTCATCTTTTGAATCTGCTTGACAAGGTGAACATAATTCTTCTTGATTTGTATCTACATCTTCTTTGACATTTTTTGAATCTGTGATGGGTGAAGAATATATGTCATGTAACTTATCCCAAATTTCATTGGCTGATGAACATTTACCAACCTTTTCTCTTACCGGATTAGGTAATCCTTCCCAGATGAAATCCATTTCTATTTTGTTATTCTTCCTCAATTCCTTCTTGGTTGTAGTATTTTCCCTTTTTGAACTATCATATCCTGTAACAACTGATATCCAAATATAATGTCCCTATGCCTGTAAAACTAATTTCGTCCTTATGCTCCACATCTCATAC
Source organism: Picea engelmannii (assembly GCA_009831015.1). Classification (NCBI taxonomy): domain Eukaryota; kingdom Viridiplantae; phylum Streptophyta; class Pinopsida; order Pinales; family Pinaceae; genus Picea; species Picea engelmannii. Next base: position 659,875 of record ML784079.1, on the reverse strand, counting down.
TTAAAACCATTCTCACCATTAAACATTGGTACTCCATTCTCAGAATAATCCATGATCTCCTTCTAGTGGTTAAAAATTTTCCTAAAGGAATTGGCTCTGATACCAATTGTTGGATTACTAAGAGGGGGGGTGAATCAATAATAGAGCAATTGAATCATTTTTAACCATATAATCCAAGTGTTATATCAATGTATCATTATCATCCAATAACTTTAGAGTAAATAAGCAATGAACAAATGAACAATCATACACATACATAGTACACCAGTGTTTTACGTGGAAACCCAAAGCGGGAGAAAACCACATAATGTTTTTTCTTATATGTCTTGAATAATTATAGTCATTGAAAGCACCAACTTCCTTTGTTTTCTAGCTGCAACTGGAAGGAGCCTCCAACCCCCTAGTTTCTCAGGCTACAACCTAAGGGAAGCTCCAACTCCCCAATTCTCTGGCTACAACCAGAAGGAGGCTACAACCCCCTATATTCTCTGGCTACAACCACCTGTCCTTTCCCCGTCCAACTGCGTTGAAGTAGAAGTAGAATGATGGAACCATTGTCACACTATCACTGTGAGATATACCACTGTAAACTTGTACCAATAAACCTAAACCATGCATCAACCTGTATTGCAACCTGTAATCAACTTGTACCATAAACAAGTGCATCAATAATGCACCAACCTATACCAAACAACTTGTAATCAACATGTACCATAAAAAAGGACATCCAACCATGTACCAAGAATGTACCAATCATGTGTCAACTACTCATCAAATATGACTCATTAATATGTACCAACATCATCAACTATACACCTCATGTATGTGCCAACTCATCAACTACTTGTCTCAAACATGTACCCAACATGTACCTCCACCAAAAGCCTTTGTTGGAACAGGAGAATACCTAGGGTTCAAATCTAACAATGCACCAACAATCCCTAACTACTAGCCCTTTCAGCAACACCTGCAGAGCAGATGCAGTCTCACCCGAAGTAGCAATAGGGGGTTGTAGGAAACAAGTGTCTACAACCATAGGAAATGCAAGTGGATTCAAAGGAACAACACACAACAACCTAGTTATTATTTATCTCCTTTAAGCCTACTGCGCATACTATATCTCATATCTAATACAATGATGTAATAAAAAAATCTCAGAAAGCAAAAGATCATAACATCAATCATGCAGAACAACAAGATATACGTAGTTAACCCTCTCCCTAGGGATACATCCACAGAACTGTGTTTAACTTTCATATCTCTCTCTCTTTCTCTTATTTTCTCCCCTCTTTGCTCACCCATTTGCATGGTTGATCTTCACACTCAACTTAAGATCTTACAATACAGACTCTCTCTTGACACAATATATCCCTTACGCAACAATACTCAGTCTCTTAACCCACAATGACAAACTCAGAACCAACAATGAACAACCAAACCATCCCAAGTCTTGTAGACCTTTATTTATACATTACAATGACAAACATATAGGTTTCAAAACCCTAGATCCCAACACACTAGTCCTTTAAACCCTAGGTCAACTTGACCTATGTTTTCAGGGCTTCGCCAGCCTGTATTTCCTTCTTTCCCGTGAGGTGCTCCAAAGCACTCATTGCTGTATTTTTCCTCTTGTTGGGTTGTCCATGATCCTTCTTCCTTGATGATATGTATTCCTCGATCTTCTCATCCAACAACTCATTTTCCCTTACTTCTCTCCTTCTTTTCCGCTTCTTTGACCACTTCGACCCAATATCAATCAATGTGCTTTCGACGCAGTTCATACTTCACCTTTCTTCCTTAATCTTCGCTTTCTTCCATAACCAAGGGCCAACATACTTCATCAATTTCATCATCCAAATATAACTTGTAACTCTATAATAGACCTGGTGTATATGATCACATGCCTGCAAACCTTCCTTAACTTTAACAACAAGAGACTAGCATTTTCATCAAACTTTTCTTGATTCTCACATGACTATTTTTTTATTAGTCAACCCTAACTTGAAATAATCATAACTATGTACCTATAATGAATAAATATCTGAAACTGATACAAAATTTTATTCAGTGTGTTTTATGCAATTCCTCCAAGTTTCACTACTTGGAACCTCTCATAAAAGGAGTTATTGCAAAAATGGCATACCTTGTTGAATTATGGCTTATTCTAGAGAGAGACCTTGTAGAGTGTGCCCTACATGGAATATTTTTTGAATCGATCTGAAACTATTACACAACATACTAAATACTTTACTCTAACCAACACATTTGGTATTTCTAAATTTGGATCTGTTATGAAGAAGTTATGACATTTTTACCTAAAACACCTTAGAAAGCATCATCAAAAGAATTTATCCTCCCTTGAATTCTGGCCTTCTTTTCTTCACCTTCTCTCTGAAATTAGACTTAGATATCCTTTGGTTACCTTAGACACCTATAGATATTAAATATTCTCAAGGTCAATCCACAAAGCGTCTTCCCATGAGGGATTTCACCATAAGAGGACCACTTTGGAGTTCATCCATTTGTACTTATTATCAACCATGACAAGATAATAATGAGTCATCTTTAAATCAAACAAACTTGGGTCCATTACCCAAACCTTTGTGCTATCGGAATTCGCTACCGGACTTTCTCCAAGGGTTGACATCAATCAATAAGGGTTGAAATCAATCTACAATATCACTCTCCAATAGTTGACATCAATGACAACCAACAATCCATACCAACTATACTTCAACCTAAGCCAACTGTATGACAGTCCCTCACTGTCAAAGGATTAAAATAATGTTGCAAGTCAACCATCTACACAAGGCAAGGGAAGTTTCAAAATAACAAAGTAAGGAAGACATCAAGAAGCCATATTTACACCTCAAAGAAAAGATACACCTTCAATATGGACACCAAAGCAAAGGTATGAAAATGTTTTTCATGGTCAATGTTACTCATGTAGTGAATATGGTCACAAATATTTGGAATGGAGATATTATGCAAGGAAAGATAGTGAAATATTTCATAACACCCTAAGGTGTTGGAGATGTAATCAAGTAGGATATATTGTTGCTCATTGTCACACCATGATATGCTACAGCTGTAGTGGATTTGGCCACAAATCCAAATATTTCTAGAACACATGAAGAAATTCCATGATGAGGACTTCATATAGCATGACTAGAAGAAGGCATGAAGTTAGAAAGGAAGACCTTTTTGAAAAAATGGAAGCTTAGAGCTCAAGTTCTGAGAAGCATGGACACCTTCAGAAGTGGGTAAAGAAGACTGAACAACCATAGAAGAATGGCAGCCTTAAGGGAAGCTCAAGATTGTCATCTTTAGAAGCATACGCAAGTTACAATGGTAACAATCACGTACATATGTGAGCTGACCTATGAATAGGTCATGTACATACGCGAGTTGTCTATGCAGTAGGCCGCGTATCTGTGGTAAAGAGCCTTGGGAAAAAGGTTGTGCACATGAGTTGCAACATGGTATGATGGTATAAATCTATGTTGTAGGTTCTGACATGGTTTGTTGTAGGTTTTCATGATTACATATTGGCATACAGAATTGATGCATGTATGGTGATGACATATGATTGAGTATTGAAAGACTATCTTGGATGCATGGTACTAAACCTAGAGTTTGGATTGAGACACTTTTCTGTTGAGAAATAATGTTGGTTGTGACAATGAAGTTATGGAACTTTGGTTATGAGATATATCATGATGATTCTAGATAGAGATGTCATCATTCTATTAAGGCACACTTCTAGTACATATTGGATGCTTAGTATTTGATGTAGTGAATGGAGATTGAGATTAATCTGTTGGGGTGCATGGCTGGTACATATTTGAGTTTCATTGATATATCTTATGATGTATTATTGGAAGCATATTTGTTGGATATCTTGGTGCATGCATTTAGCATATGGATGAGCTACATATTTGGACATGTAATTGATGAGTTGATGAAATGGTCATGTTGTACACCATTGATGAGTTATAACATGATCTATAGTTGATACACATTTGGTACATTGTTAGAGGCACCTACTAGTAGTATGATTGTCACATGTTTTATGGTGGATATGGAATACATGCATGAGGACACATATTGATTGTAGTTCATCTTGTTTTGGTATTGGTGCATGGTTGATGCACTTGCTTTCTACAAGTGGTGATACATGTTTGGTGCACTTGTTGATGTATGGATCATATAGTTGAGACACTTCATTGATTAAAATATATGATTGTGGCACTTGGTTCTTGGTAGAGGCATATCATGAGTGATATGACTCTTGTTTGAGGCACATGGTTGGAATGTTGGTAGAGGCATATTGTAATACCCCTAGGCCGAACCAAATTGTAAATGTAAAATGAAAATGTACTTAAGATGGTGAAATGTTTGATATCATTTTTGTGTATTCACATTTCATGGCATAGTGTTTGCATGTACTGCACAGTAAAATGATGAAGTCTGCACATTCTCGGATACCGTGCTAATAACTTAAGTGCATGCGATTTTGAGGCCAGGGAGGCTTTGTGTATATGTTGTGTTCTATAGGCTGGTGAACCAGTTATTATAAGCTAGGAGGCTTATGTTTGTATTAGGCCAGAGAGCCTAGATGCTAAAGGTGGGTGTGCCTATCTTTTATTGTGTCTCACCATTAATATAAAATACATCGTTGTGCGTAGACCGACCACGATAAAATAGTATGGGGGACTAAACTCCACTAGTTAGGGAAAGGGGGGGGGCCTAAAAGTTAAGGAAAGGGGCTAATCTAGGGAGCTTAAGTCAAAAAGGAATATTATATTAATATTTCTTAAGTATAAAGTATGGATAATTATTTTATCCTAAGTTCTAAAGATGGGGACAAGTGGGCCAAAGTAGCTCCCAACATAACAAGTGTCAAGTTGGGGACATGCATATATATAGTTTGGACTTAGTTCATTTTCCCATTCCTTCCATCATTCAATCATCCATTTAAATCATTCCATGACCATTCACTCACTCAGTCAGTTGTCCTTCATACCTTCCTATCACTGTACCTGAACCTGTATCCATATCCATACCTGTTTGTGTCGCTGGTTAGCTTAGGAGCTAGACTGAAGAGGCGGGTTTTCAGGCACATGAGAAAACTCTCAAGGTGAGAGAATTGATGGGAATTGATTTCCTGAAGGTGCTAAACTGTAGCTACAGGGCTCTGAGACTTCCTGTCTAGCTTATTTCTGAAGCCCAGAAAGGAAGTGGGGCAGTCGAAGGACTTTTGATTAGATAAGGGGCACACTTCCTGGGCTGGGACAGGCATGTGGGGAATGAGGTATTGTAGGTTGTTAGTTTGAGTTGGCACCTATGACAAAGTCTTTTTTGTTGTCTATGATCCATTAGCCTGGTTAGGAATCCCTTTACCTAGGTGGAGTTTATTCCCAGATCGGGGGTGACCCACTGTTGAGAGTGATGAGCAGTGTGGTCTAAGGTTGGGAGGTTCGTGGAAGGTTTGCACGCAGTTGGTGATATTCTTAACAAGATAAGTGTCAATTGTGTGATAAATTTACATGCTGCATTATTATTTACGTGTTTATTTTTATGGCTTTATCCTATGTGTGGTTATAACTATCTTTATATTTATGGTTATTTATTGTATATGTTTATTGTTATTTCAGTATGAATCCATGCATTTACAGAATGGATTTCTATGTTTACATTTTATATATAAATTTCCGCAAGAGTTCTTTGTGTATATGTTTTGATTTCATGCAGTTCGAAAAATTTATGTGGCATAGCTCAGTTGGATGATGAGTATGTTACAATATGTTGAGCAGAGAATAAAAGCATTTTTATGAAGTAGCATGGCTCAACATGGGTGGCCAGGGATGTTACACATATGGTTGATGCACTCCATTGACGATATCTTATGGAATATGATATGGTATTGATGTACATGATTGATGTTCATGGGTATTGTGCATGGTTGGCACAGGATGTACTTGATTGATGTTTTGTTCATGATTCATTATTTCATTATTGACATATCATTTGCTTCATGATGTATGGTATGGCACAAGTTTGATGCATGGACAAGTCTAAGGATCGTCATAGAAATGGAAGTTGATCTATGGTCCGGTTGAGAAGTAGCACTTGCAGCATAAACATATTGCAATGGTAGCATATTGTTCATTTTGCAAAGAAGATAGGGGGAGACATACCCATAGAGGGATTCATTCTTCTTCCCATAATTATAGGAGGAGATATTTATTAGATACAAAGATAAATAATTGGAAAGGGAGACCTATACTTGGAGAAAGAGCACAGAGGCATAGTTCTAGGGGGAGCGATGGTAATAGGAGAAGCATGAGCTATATATCTTCATCATTACATCAGAGTGATATTCCTTGTTAAAATGGGGAGATATTATTCAGAGGAAGATCAAAGGCATTTAGACAGGGGGACCAGACCCAAGGAGAGATCAGGTAGGGGGAGCATCCCCAGGGAGAGAATGACCCTTTTCCATTGATGTCAAAGGGGAAGATATAGTCACATTAATGTGATTGAGATGAATATTGATGTAGAGAAATTCCTTGTCTACATGTTGACATCAATGATTGGTGCTAACATTAATGTTTGTGTTGCCATCAATGCCAAAGGGGGATATTGTTGGATAATGTTGTCATTGATGCCAAAGGGGGATATTGTTGGATCATGTTGTCATTGATGACAAAGGATTTATTGATTGATTTCAAAAGATTGATTTCAAGGGATTGATTAATTACAAAGGATTGATTGACTGATGTCAAAAGAACAATGTCTTATATTCCAAAGGATTGATATCAAAGTTCAAAGGTTTGATATAAAAGGATTTATGTCAAAGGAACAATGTCTTATCATATCATATTGATATAATATGTATTTTCCTTGATGTGAATGGATTGATGTCAAGTGGAATCATAGTCATATGATGGCATGCATAGATGAAGATGGATCAATGAGTTGTCATTGATATATGATGCATATATGAATATGGATCGATGTGGTGCATAGTTGGATTGATGTAAAGATAACTCCTTATTGTCTTGATAAGAAGTACAAATGGATGAACTCCAAAGTGGTTCCCTTATGGTGAAATCCCTCATGGGAAGACGCTTTGCAATTGATTTATCCTAGAAGTATGGTTATAGAAACCATACTTAACTGTGGAATAATGAGATGAAGATCAATGAATTTTTTAGTGAAACTATCCTATATGGATAGTGCTTGTCATGCCATTTCCAGTGGTATGTGGAATGTCACATAAATCCTTGCAATTTGAGATTTATGGCCTTACGAAGTTGGATGATCCTCATACATTGGCTTGAAGCCCCAAAAGGTCAAAGAAGTCAAAGTGCTTGCAAAGAAGAAATTATTTAAAAGTGAAGTGACAAATTCAAGAGGGTTATTTAAATAATAAAGTGAAGTGACAAATTCAAGGAGGAGTATTTAAATAATAAAGTAAATGGAGAAATTTCTAATTATGGAAAGTAATTATGAGAAGTCTAACCCTAAAATGAGGAAAATGGGTTAAGAGGTCAAGTGGATATTGGATACATGGACAAGTGGCAAATTGGGCAAAGTTGGACATAGGTGACTATGTGGACAAAGTGGCTATGTGGAAAAAGTGGCAGAGAAGATGCTTCTAAGGAAGCTACTTGGAGAGTACAAATAAGAGGCAAGGGTCTCTTGTGAAAAATATCTCTTGAATATATTAAAGATCTATTCTGAGAGAGGGAGAGTCTAGAGGATCTCATGGACACATCAAAGTTTCTGTATGTCTGAGATATCGACGGTGAAAATTTTAGAAGTTTAGAAACCCTAGTTTCTGAAGGATTACGTGAGCACTAGTGGGCTAAAGAGCATACATACGCGGGTTGTAGTGAGCCAGAGTGCGTACACGCGCAGGATACAGAAGGGCAGAGGGAGTATAGTTGGAGGAAATCATGAAGACTTGAGTGTGAGTTGATGCCAATTTCTTGAAGTCTGAAGCAGGTTATAGATCTATAATTTTGTGGGCTCAGATCTTCCATAGAAACTCTGGTATGGTTACATAGTTGTCTTGATGGATACTCTTGCTTATTGTATGGTGAGTGCTTAAGAAATTCTTGGTATGGATGTTTTGATATGGTTATGTTGTTTGATTGATAGATTGAGAAGCACTCTTGTGGTTCAATACTGATATGATTTCCATATTATATTGGTTTCTTATACATGATTAAGTAGGATTCATATTGTATGTTTGAGGAGCATGAGTAAGTTGTTGGAAAACATAGATGTGTTGTGATTGGTTATGGTTCAGATTGGACAGTGAAAGACAAAAGTGAATGTGACCAAAGGTTGTAATGGACATGAGTTCTTCATTGAGAGAAAACCCTAGTTACTCAGAAGTTATATGCAGAATGTAGTACAGACAGGCCGCGTACATACGTGAGTTGTACTATTGGTAGGGTGCATACATACGCTTGCTGCACTACTGACAGGTCATGTACCTGTTGACAAATTGGTATCTATTGAGGATTGATTCCTCTTCTCAGCTGGTGTTGAGTTTTGTAAGTTGAGTCTTGCATTTTAGATCTAGTGCTCTTGTAGAGTTGTAACTCTATTCAATTGTTGTTGATAACCCAAGGATTGTAGTCCGTAATAAAAAGAAAATTGTACATACATCTTGTATTATTTGTGTTCCTTTTGGTGATGATTTATTGGTGATATATGTCTCTTATATACGTCGTTGATGTATGTTCACATTTAACTAGTTATAAATGACAACAATAAGTAATGATTAAATGGTGATTGTTAACTAAGGAGTTTTGTGAAGGGGAAGTTGTAAAAAGAGCCCTACACTGATTCACCCCCCCTCTTAGTGTGGTTAGTGTGTCCAAAACATTGTACATTAGTATCTAATATGTCCTAGTTTCCAGGACTCATTTTTAATTACTCCTTAATTATTTTGAGGGGGGGTGTTGGAAATATTTCTATTTTTTACTCACTAGTTCACTATTAGTTAACTGGAGCTAGTTCTGTTTTAGACTTTCCATTTTTAGACCATCACTATTATGCATGCATGCATTCCTAAGAATACCTTACTGGTTGTTCTCTTTTCTTATTTATGGAATGTTCTACCCTATATGAGTGTGTATCGCTGATTCATTGTATCATTCAATCATTGATTGACCTCATTGGAGTAGTGTGAATAGATTAATTATCATTCTTCCATATTGAATCTCTCATCCTTTTTCTTGATAAGCATTGTTTGTATCTTATTTAGCTAGGTCTCATGTGTAGGTTTCCATGAAACATTGACATATAATTGGGCCAAGAATTATGGCATTTATGAGCCTTCCCATATTGCCTCGAAAGTAACATATTCTTCCTGGCATGATGGCCCTCTTAAGATAGAGAAGCCCACTTTTTATGCATCGCTTCACCCCCTGAAGGGATTTCTTAGACATATGACACATAATCCTAACATGAGGGATGCCCACAATTACAATATTGTGGAAGACTTGGCCCATGCACCTTGAACAATGTCAAATCTTGTGTTACAAGGGAAAAAATCTCTATGGCCAAGGGTAAACCACAACAGATAGGTATGACTATAGAAATTAATTCAATTCCAACATATGCTATATAGACTAATGTGAAATACAAGAAAGAGTCCTACCTTGATCCAACGTTTGATGATGTTCCACCGTTGAGCACTTTGACCCAAAGCTTTATACCTACGAGAAGTTCTCAACAAATAAGAAAAGCAAGTATATAGTGATTATATAGAAGGGATTATCACATCAGATAGCATAATCCATTAATAAACATTACAAACACACCCATGGATAATAATCATATATTTGCAAGATACCAATAGGATGAGAAAGGAGTATTTCTATTAATAATTGATCAGTAGAAGTGTCAACATTACAGACTTCCGTGTCGGCATGGTTCGAAACCAAGAAACCAAGTTCCTTCCAACTGGGTCTCCACCACTTCAATCCTCCACCAAAGGCAAGGTCATGAGAAAGAGGCAAAGAGGTCCTCTCAACAATAAGGGAATATCTTGGGGGTTGAACACTATGTTCAGAATTATGGGACAAAGGGATGCAGACTCAATATGAAGTAATTTCTCCAGAGTAACTTTTCTCTCAAATTTGAATGTTTTCTCTCTCTTTTACATAGTTCGAAATTATTCTCTTATAGCCTCTAGAATGAAACTGAAGGGACGAGTCGGAACATTTCTAGTATATGGAAGGCCAAGGATCAGAGATCTTCTGTCATGACATGGAAAATCGACCTCATTTTGTATTTTTTGGTACAAATCCTGATATACACGAGCTCTAATGGATCAACAAGCATATATGCATTTTTCATAGCAGTTAGGGAGCGTATATGTGGAAAAATGTATTTTTTTAGCTCTGTATTCATCAAAAAAGGGATGAAAAGTCTGCATAGGGAAATGGAAAAATGCCCTCTGTGCAAGATAAAAATAGTGAGGCAAATATTGCTATAATAGATGCCCCCTAATGTGTGAGATCAGAGGAGTATCTGCGATGACCGAAATACATTATAAATAACCCATAAGTGGAGTGGTAGAGAACCATCTGGATGAACACAATTGCTCATTACATTATGCACTGACTTTGCATACATGGCTGCCAAGAATACAATGCAGATCCATGTGGAAAATATACCAAACAAGTGTTCATGGCCATGAATAGGAAAATACAAATGCGGTTATATGCCAAAAGCTATCATAGTCACGAACAAGGCCTAGTGAAACCAGTCTAAAAAATCAATCTGAAGATATGTGTATACCATGGAGTACAATCTGATCTCCCATGATCATTGAAGTCAAATAGGTACTGGTCCAATGAAATGGAAGAAACAACTCAGGAAATCTACGGCCACATAGTGATGTATTCAAGTCTTCTACACTATCCACCAATGGTGCAAGTCTACATCATGTGAATAAATGAGTTGATATCGAACACAGTGAGACATTTTTGATTAATAGTTATTAAAGTATATCGTTAACAAACGCGAGATGACCTACCAATAATGAAAGTAGGTAACATGCAATGAGTACATCTCTACAAATGTGACCAAAGGAGTTGGTGTCGAACACTTGAGAGATCCATTGATCAAGAGACATTGATGTATTCCCATCTGTCAATGGCGAGATAGCCTACCACTAATGACTGCAAGCCTCAAGGTACTCATAAAACTCTAGGTCGCATATCTAGAATAAATGAGATGAAGCCGATGGAAAGAGACTCGTTGAAAGGAGATCATTGAGGCATCTCTCATCAGTCATCATGAGGAACAAAGAAAGAGATTCATGATTTGGTGGAGATAGGAGGAAGAACATGTTCATGAACCAACGACCCTGTGTGTCTTTCGCATGTGCCAAATGCAAGTGGTACATGAAAAGGACCCTCTGAATAACATCCAATGATGAAGCACCATTGACAAAGGCGAGGAAACCATCAATAAGGCTAATGGCATCCAAGGCACTGTATGAATCCCAAAGTGTGAATAGATGTCTTGATGTCGAACACAAGGGAAACCACCCAGTCAATGATCAATGATGAAATGTCGATTTTTGGGTTCAAGGTGACCTACCAATGATGAAAGTAGGGCCAAGGTGCATGATAATACCAAAGTATCATGTGATTCTGAGACAAACTGCAGGTATGGACTGTTATAGAAATATTTTCCTCACCATTTCTATATTGCACAAAGGGCCTTTTTCCATTTCCCTATGCAGACTTATCAACCCCTTTTTGATAAATCCAGAGCCAAAAATATATATTTTTCCACATATATGCTCCCTAACTTCTTTGCAAGATGCATATACGCTTGTTGCTCCACTGCAACTCATGTATATCGGGATTTGTGCCAGAAAATACAAAATGAGGTCGGGTTTCCATGTCACAATAGAAGATCTCTGATCTTTGGCCTTCCATATACTGGAAATGTTCTGAATCGACCCTTCAGTTGCATTCTGGAGGCTATAAGAGCACAATTTTGAGATATGGAAAAAGAGGAGAAAGCATTCAACTTTGAGAGCAAAGTTACTCTAGAGAAACTAGTTCATATTGAGTCTGCATCCCTTTGTCCCTCATGTCTGAACACAGTGTTCAACCCCCAAGCTCTTTCCTTATTGTTGAGAGGACATCATTACCTCTTTTTCATGAGCTTGCCTTTGGTGGAGGATTGAAGTGGTGGAGGCCCAGTTGGAAGGAACTTGGTTTCTTGGTTTCGAACCATGCCGACACGGAAGTCTGTAATGTTGACACTTCTATTGATCAATTATTAATAGAAATACTCATTTCCCATCCTATCGATATCTTCAAAATATATGATTATTATCCATGGGCATGTTTGCAATGTTTATTAATGGATTTTTCTATCTGATGTGCTAACTCATTTTATATATTGTCACTATATACTTGCATCGCTTGTTTGTTGAGAACTTCTTGCAGGTGTAAAGCTTTGGGTCAAAGTGCTCAACGGTGGAACGACATCAAACGATTGGATCGAGGTAGGATTCTTCCTCGTATTGCACATTATTTTATATAGAACATGTTGGAATTGAGTCGATTTCTACAGTCATACCTGTCTGTTGTGGTTTACCCTTGGCCATAGAGAAATTTTCCCTTGTAACAGAATTGGCGACTCCACTGGGGATAGATCTTCCTTCTAAGGGTTGAAGTATTTTTTTCTTCTTACATTGCTCTTTTTCCTTTGTGTTTCTTGTTGTATCACAGTTGGACAGAGTCTTTTCACTCTAGGTCTGAGTTTTTCATCCTTTTACCCTTGCCTAGCCTTGTTTTAAAAGATATACGCCCTTTTCCCCTGACAGTCGCGTATACACACTTGTTGCCCCACTGCAAGAGGCATATATACACCCTTTTCTCTTGAACAGTCAAGTATACCACTTCCCCTTGCTTGGTTTAGTGACTGTTGGGTAGGTTTTGAGGATCACTGAGTCTTATTAGGTCTCTGTGGTGCCTGTTGAGATTATCTGGGATGACAAGAAACCTATTTGGAGTTAAATTTTTGGGCAGCGTATTTCTCTTTGTTTTCCATTTTTTATTTGTCCTTGGTAGTTGGGTTCTCTTCTTAGCTTCTTGGTATTATGATCGATTGATTTCTTTTATACACAGTAGAATTTATATATCAAGTCGCTTATCAGTCCATGCATTTTCTTTTTAATACATTGAAAATAAAAATAAAAATAGGTATTTTGCATTGGTTGGTATTTTTTTCTTGGAACCTTTATCATTATCTTAGCACATTTAGCGAAAGATTGCATTTTACTTCTGAGTTGCAGAGTTAAAATTGAAGATTGCACTATTTTTATTTAACATATCATTCACTGAAAAGTTAAAGCTAGGCTTTGCATTATATCTATTTTTATTTTCATGCAGAGTCATAACACCATGAGTTTCATTTCCATACCTTTTTGAGTAATCATGGCCAATAAAATTTACGCTTTAAACTAAAATTGATTAGTAATGATTTTATTGTTTAGGGTGCACAAACTAGCCTAGGATTTAGTGCCTTGGAATAGAATTTTGTGAGTAAACTTTTCCAAGGAAATTTAATCAACATATGTGTCTGAGACAAGGAGTTGAGAAATACATTATATAATTGGTAATATCAGGAGTCTCCGCTTACACCAGAGTTAAGCACGAGGTCGTGCGAAGTTTGTTGAAGGGATAACCCCTAGATACTTGTTGGGGCTCAGAAATGTCCTATTTTCATCCATCTTTCCCTTCATCATTCACCACATGTCATCGCTCCATTAACCTTCCACGATATCATTTCCATAAATATACTTGGGTTTCACCTTATTGTTCTCCACTTTATTCATTTTAGTATTTAAAAGGAATTTGTGATTAAATGTTAGAAAATCAACATGTTTTCATATATATCTCAAATACGTGTGAGATTTGTAATGTGTAGGAATATGAGAAGGATTAATTCAAAAGGACTTCTCGAATACTTCCTCCACCATTTCAAGATTTGAGGAGATAATTCAATCCCATTCCAAGGAGAAGATCATGTAGATTTGGTTGGAATATATTATCCAAGATATATGAGAGATATGTGTGAGGATTTGAGGGGATTATATTTTGTAATAATGGGAAATAGGTTGAGAGAAAAGTGGATCTGTAATAATGAGATGGTTATCTTATCTTCAAGGCTCTCATGTATAAAAGAGAGTGCTCTCTCTTCATGAGAATTCAATTAAAATTCAATTAGAGTATTCAGTTAGATTATGTACTTAGAATTAGAGTAGTCATTAGGATTCGAAAGAGAAAGGGATTCTTAGCTTTGATTCATGGTTTTGGTTTTCATGCTTTCATTATTCTTTTATAAAGATTGATTTGATTATTATAATATAAGATTGGTTCATTGGTCAGATCTCACATATGTTGTTGTGTCATTCAACTCTTCACATGTTGTACTTGCTTTTCCTTCATGTAGTTCTCCATTTCTAGATTAATTCCATTTACGCAATTTCCAATTCTTAGAGTAATTTCATTTACGCAACTAGATTAATTCAATTCCAAGTCGTGTGTTAGATTAATGATTCTATTTCAGTCGTGTGTTAGATTAATGCTTCTATTTACGTCGTAGCTTAAACATTAGATTATATTAGTTCCTCTTCAATCTTGTATATACTTTGTGTGTTCTTCGTCAGTTTATGAACCCAGGGTTGACAAATTAGATAGTTGGGCAAGTACTACAACTCAATTAATACAACATTATTTTGGCGCAATATAACAACTGTCGTTCCCTTATCACGATTGTTGTTCATTTGAACATAATGATTTATGTTCCTTTTGTTACGATTGTTGTCCCTTTGTAGGGGTTTCATCTCTGGAGGACAGGTATTGAAAACGGAAGGTAATAACCTACATAGGCGACAAGTAAAACTCTTGTTCCAATGCCTACCTTTGGATGATGCATAGAGGTTATATTTTAGGACATCTTTAGAGCCCAACATTTTGGCGCCGTTGTCGGGGATGCACGATGGATTGAGTTATTAGTTTCTTTTTCATTTTAATTCATGCAAGTGTGATCTAAATGTGTTGGTAAGGGGTCATATAATCTTGTGATAGGAGACTCCTCATGTTCTCCCTACCAACTAGGTAGAAGTAATTTCAATTTTTGCAATATTAGTTTCAATTTATGCAAGATTAGTTTCAATTTATGCAAGTGTGGTCTAGATATGTTGGTTAGGGGACATAGAGGCTCGTGAGAGGAGTCTCCTCATGTTCTCTCTACCAACTAGGTAGAAGTAATTTCAATTTATACAATATTAGTTTCAATTTATGCAAGTGTGATATAGATATGTTGGTAAGGGGACATAGAATCTCGTGAGAGGAGACTCCTCATGTTCTCCCTACCAACTAGGTAGAATTAATTTCAATTTCTGCAAATTTCAATTCACGCAAAAGTAGTTTTAATTTTTATGATCTACATGTGTTGAAGGTAATAGAAGCTCATGAGAGGAGACTCCTCACTGTCCCTGCCAACTATCGGGAATGTTTCAATTTCCGCAACTGTGAAGAGTAATTTTTTTTTTATGTTTTAGCAAGAGTGTTTTTTTTTAAGTTTTTTCATTTTGATTTGGGTGCAGTAAGAATCCTTTTTTTTCTAACATGATTTAACAATGCATTTAATCTTGGAACAACTCACTAAGATCCTAACAAAAGTCGAGGTCTCATCTTCTCTGGAAGAAGAGATTTTAACAACAATCGAAAGCCTATTCACTCCTCCTGAGGTGAATGCAGAATCAACATACAAAGGACCTTGCACATTTAATGAAGAACCATTAGGCACACAAGAGGTTGAGGAGGACAGTGAGGAGCCACAACATTATCTAAGTGAGACAAATTACGCCAACGAAGGCCTCATCGAACGTTGGTTTCAACCAAGTACTAGATTAGATTCATTTAGTTTTTCTTTTTCTTTTTTTAATTTACAGTTTCAACCGCTAATTTCACACATTCATACATATTCCTAATTGTCAATTGCTAAATTGAAAGATAACATTTTTTGGCTACATTGGTTGTTTGATTACACGTAACTACTCTCTCATTTCTAATTAGCATAGTGTAGGTAGGATTTTATTTTCAAGTTTTTCATTTGCTAGAATAAGTATGCTCTCCTTCGCACTTCGTACGATCACGAGGATCAGAAAGTAGGATGACTAATTGATTGATTTTAGGAATATAAATTAATTGACGAAAAGAAAATTTCGCCTAATCTATTTTTCGTCTTCCATTTGCTAGTAAATTTTTAATAAGCTTGCAAAATAATTTTTTATTTTATTCTTTATTTTGAAAACATAATAGAATAAATAAATCAAATGGTTGCGCATGCTTCCATCTRCAATAAAACAATAAGTACATTAAAAAAATAAAAAATGAATAAGAAGGTCTGAAATTTATAAGAGGCAGGTGACATATAACTCTCACACAATAGCCCTCCCAAGATCCAATCTCATTTTTAAACTTCATCCCGGTCTATTTTTGGTTTGCGCGCCTTGTTTTTTCTCTCAACCCTTATCCTATAGATGACTGGAAATAACCCTGCAAGCAACAAAGTATCATGAATATGCAGAAACCACCACATAAATCAAACAAATAAAAAACTTGAGAGGGTCTGCCCATCAATAATTTGACTGCTCCTCTCCTCACTTTAAAATGCACAGGTCAAAGGTAGTCAATCAATATCTCGGTTTCTACCAGCCTTCACTAAGCATAGGACTCTAATTTATCTTATCAAAATGAAATTGTTTATAGTTGTTCACTATTTCCACTGTGCATGAACATCTGCTTGCATATTACTCTCGCAATTGAATATAACAATGCTGAAGGAGATATGCAGCGTTCACCCGGCCGAATGAATCCACACCTGGAGTTTGATTTTCTACTTAAACTCGGTCGAATGCAATTGCACGCAATTGATATGCAAATCGAATGGAAAATTTGGATGAGATGAAGGCACAAGCTCCAATAGCCTTGCTGGAAGAACTGATTAAAAGAAATGAGAAGGTAAATTCATGTTGAGAGGGATCGAACAGGTAAGAAGATCCATTTTTTTCTCAGCCTATCCCCTGAAATCCGTTTTTAAGATTCATATTCAACCAAACAAAGAATTTTTTACAGGTGGTTGTGAGACTAAACCCCATTTTCGTTTGATTTTGTATTAACTGGATTTGCAGCATATTCTCGCCAATCTATATTTAATCAGACGCAATCCTTTATATATTTGGTTATTAAATTTTAGTGGCCAACATTTATACATCTGGATTTTGATAATTACAATTGGTTCTAACTGGCATTTATCTCACAGTTTTGTTGTTTGCAATCAATGAATATTTTTTCGGCAATATTTCAGGGATTGCAATTGGATTGGCAACGGTTTATGGCAATGGGAGAAATTATGTAGACATGAAGATGATAGCGATCGCGGTTTATGGAACACATGCAGATCAAGCCAGGTTGTAGGGAACCTTTATATATATCGTAGATGTCGCAGAGAGCATAGAACTCGGCTATATTGTGAAACTTTTCATTGGGCAATGGAGAAACGTCACCCCATTCAGAGGACGCCGTCCTGACACACTCAGGAGTTTAGACGTGGGAAATGTTGTCAGAGTAATTGACGGAAGGGCGTATTTTGGTGAACACTTGCCTGGCCCGACAATTAGGGTTATAGAGGCTTTGAAGAGTTGCGGGAGCTCGAGGAGGAGGCTAGAATTCACAATAAACCGGTACAAGACCTGCATATTCCCGAGGTTGATTTTGATCTAGAATAGGAGCATTAGTCTTAACTTAAGTTCTCTTTCACGAGTATTCATGAGCTTAAGGCATACTAGCCGTTGGATGGGGGACAAAGCTTAATGTATTGATTCGTTTCGACAAAGCTTGATAGATTTTTATCTTACAAGCTCTGTATCTGACAATGGGTTCTACTGGAAAGGTCAAGATCGGAATCAATGATTATGGCCGAATTGGAAGGCTCGTCACCCGTGTGGCTTTGACTTGCGATGATGTTGAGCTTGTAGCGGTGAATGACCCATTCATTTCTACCGATTATATGACTTATATGTTCAAGTATGATAGCATCCACGGCCAATGGAAGCATAATGAAGTTAAGGTCAAAGACTCCAAAAATTTACTCTTTGGATAAAAGCCTGTCGTTGTTTTTGGTTGCAGAAATCCTGAGGAAATACCATGGGGCAAGGTCAGCGTAGAGTTGTCTTACTTGTTAATGAGAGATTCGGGAATGGTCATAGCCTAGAGGTGATTCAACAAAGAGATCCATTGAGGTTGTCGAGGCAGAGAATGATGCCTTACTCCAAACAATGACAGGTATGTTGGATTCTGCACCATTAACCATTTTTGAAGTTAATTCTGATCTTTCGATCCCATTTCCACGTTGTTGCTGTGAAAAGAAATTATTGGAGTTAAATGTATGCTCGTGAATTGAATTCGATTTGATGGGATCTTCATTCACCTATGCGCAATAATTATTCATGGCCACTTTGTATTCTCCGCGAGTGTTGTTCGTGAGAGGCTTATGTATTATTGTTGAAGCGTCAGATTATCTAAAACGTGCTTTCTCGATTGGCATGCCACTACCGAAGTGATAATAAATGGATCGCCTTATCTCGTCCATTGTTTATGGGATTATACATAAGGCCGACAGTGAATCAAAACTTATTCTCTGCATGGTGTGCATAATCTCCATAAATATCAGCCTCTTTACGATAATATGCACAGCTACGATCCATCTAGATATTAATGGCTTGCCTGTTCTTTAGCGTGGATAGCTATGGGGCCAAAGGAGACAGGATGGTTGATGACACTGAAGCATTTTTGGCAGCCTAGAAGCTCTAATTGTGATGAGGCTCTTTATTACAGACAATTATTAAAAGGGTAGTCCAATAGACTTATAGATTTTGTTTGGTGACATCAGGATTCAAGCTGCCACATAATTCAATACCTGCTTCAAAGACTACATGCCTGAGAAATCCACATTTATGTAGTCCCCAATGAGTCCAGAGCTAAGGCAGACGTAAATCCTTTTGCAAATAGAAATTGGAGTTGCGCTTACTATCATGTCTAGCAGCGTCCACGATCTAAACACTACCATGATTGTGAGAAATTTGTTCTTCGATTTGATCATCATTGTGTCTGGCTGGGGACTTGTGTAGGTCAAGGAAACCATTGCAGGTTTTGGTGGTATCTTTTTGAAGAAATAATATGGTGTGCCTGGACTGTTGTAGTGTACATTATATCTATATTTTCACGTTCCACAATGAAAGAAGTACAGTGTTAAAGCTATCCAATTCAATGGTCCTTGCAAGGCTAGTGATTTGACTGCCATAATAGCAGGCACAATGGTTGCCCCCGATGGTCTCGCCACTTGGAATTCCCAAGATTCCAAGGTATGGATTCAATTCTCGTATCTGCAAGGATTAACTATCCAGAGCGGAGGGACTATTGAAGGATTAGGTCAGAAATGGTGGTAAAATTCTTGCAAGATCGACAGGAGCAATAACAGATCCACCCTTCTTTCGGCAGTGTATGTGTGCCCTCACGTTGGAGAAGAGAAAAGACGACCCGGTACACCTGTGATAGAATACGCAAATATACTTGCAGCAAAGCTTTGCATATGGTCGGCCTCAGAACGCATATTCAGAGTTGGTTTGACTTTCAATCGCATGAAATGCTATTCTAATCCCAATACAGCGTGAGCGCTACAAATTTCTCCTATCGAATGACAACATTCAAGGCAGCCCGATGGTGCAGGTATTCTTTTATTTGTTTTTTTAAATTATCTATTTGAATTTTCTTTTATTTGTTTTAAATTATTTGTTTATTTGATTTGTTTTTTTTTCCTGTTTTTGTTTGATTGATTTAAATTATCTGTTTTTTTGTTTTGTTTTTGTTAGTTTGTTTCAAATTATAAAAAAAAAAAAAAAAAACATATATTGTTTGTTTATTATAAAAAAATGTTTTTATTTGTTTTGTATTCTTATAAAAAAAATATAAAAATAATAATAATGTGTAAATAATAATAAAAATTAGGTCAAACATAATAAAATTAAAAAAATTATATAAAAAAAAATAAAAATAAATAAAAATTAGAAATCAATTATAAAAATTAAAACAACGAAAACAAATAACATTGCAAATGGGCGTTTTTATAAATTATTGAAAACAACTAGAAACATGTTTTTGAACTTTTATGCTAAGCAAGCAATCAACGATGAAACAAGCGTGCATGCAACGACCACAACAAGAGGTATAAAATAGATTTTATTTCCTTTGTCGCATTTGTTCTTCTTTCTGCATGATATAGTTTCAAACATCTTACAAGTTTTCATGCAGAATTTGTACCAAGTTTTTTTCAGTCGCGCAGTCGATCGCATCTTGTTGCTGAAGTGATTTTCAAAAATCACAAAAGACATGCTTTCTTGACTGCTTGAAGGAGTTGTATCATAAACATCATGTTGTTTGTTGTTACACGGAAACCTTTTCATAAACCCATTTGCATCATGAATGTATTCCTCCATTTCTCCTTCAAAGCAGATTGGTCATCCCTATGTTGAAGCCCACCTTCCATTGAATTATCCTTCATGACTTTGCACATGCCTATCCTTCTGAGTCACATACATCTCTTTCGCTTTTTCAGTTCAGTTTTCCTTGTCAATAAAACTATCCAGCTCCCTTTCCCTAACTACATTGCCTTGCCATACACACTGTTACTACTGAGATATTTTCATTTATAGTCCTACCACTCTTTTTATCAGAACTCGCATTGACTGATGTGGGATTCCTTAAGGCCCACCTTTCAACAAGTCTTGCCCCATTGACCTCAACACCTTATCTGGGATATATACTAGAGTCCATTTTGAGTACATGGAGGCTTGCAAGCCTTAATGGCAAGTTCTCTCGCTGAAAATCATGGGAATACATTAATGTCCCTTGATCGTTAGATCTTGCAAGTGGCTCAAAATCATCTCATCCATTCACACTTCGCAATATGTACTTGGGTACCTTGGCACTCATTGACATCAATGGTGAGTTGCCTCGCATTGGTTAATGACATTCATCATTGGTCGGTAATCCAATGACTTATTTTTATGCTCGGCATCGATACATTCATTTGCATTATTAGAATTGTACCATCAGGTTTAGCAGCAGGTGAAGACTATACACTTTTCATGACTCTATCAACAGTTACAATAGCATGACTTCAGCCATATGAGAGTACCATAGTTCCACTTTCATACTTTCTCTTTTCCATGATTCATTTAGCAGTAGTTTAGATTCCTCCACTTCACATTCTTTGATCCAGCAGTCACGATAGTCATAGCTACAACAACAACCACTTTTCGCATGATCCTGCAGCAATGACATATTCCATGCTCTAGCAGCCGCATCAACCATATTCCTATTGCATAGTTCATCAACATTTTGGGTAAGTGGATGTATGTTATTTTCTAAACTTTAATCATGTAATTCCTCAACTTCTTGCAATGAATAATTTGGAAAATTCCCTCATCCAGTTCCCTTTCCTTTTCACTTTTATGACTTATGCCACATTGCATGAAGGATTGCAACAAGTTAATTTCGGGGTAGGGGACTTTATTCACTATCATCACTCCATTTTTCCATGACCATCATTCCATTTTTCGTCTCATTTACCATTTATGAACATTTATTTTCCAACGATACTCTGTTGCACTTTGCTTCATAAGCATTGATATACATATTGGCATGATTCACAAATATAAAAAAAAGGGCTTTCTCATACTCAGTGATGTTTCCTTATGCACATTGAGAGCATATATTTTCCAGTAAGAATATGGGAAAATTATTATCATAACAGTAAGAGAACAAATAACGAAATGAATGTTGATAACACAAGAACCAACATTCTTTATATTCATGGTTGTCACACAAGAACCAACCATAATAAAATGTCAGTTGTTACTCATGAAAATCCCATCCTGGAAGCATTCATTATCATCACTCAAAGCCAACATTCAGATGCCAAATTTTCTTGAGGAGATCCATGTATGGTTGCATGAGGACATGCAACAAGTTAAGTTGGGGGGCATGTTGGGGCTCATAAATGTCCTATTTTCATCTATCTTTCCCTTCATCATTCTCCACATTTCATCGCCCCGTTAACCTTTCATGATATCATTTCCATAAATATACTTGGGTTTCACCTTATTGTTCTCCACTTTATTCATTTTAGTATTTAAAAGGAATTTGTGATTAAATGTTAGAAAATCAACATGTTTTCATATATATCTCAAATATGTGTGAGCTTTGTAATGTGTAGGAATATGAGAAGGATTAATTCAAAAGGACTTCTCGAATACGTCCTCCACCATTTCAAGATTTGAGGAGATAATTCAATCCCATTCCAAGGAGAATATCATGGAGATTTGGTTGGAATATCTTATCCAAGATATATGAGAGATATGTGTGAGGATTTGAAGGGATTATATTTTGTAATAATGGAAAATAGGTTGAGAGAAAAGTGGATCTGTAATAATGAGATGGTTATCTTATCTTCAAGGCTCTCATGTATAAAAGAGAGTGCTCTCTCTTCATGAGAATTCAATTAGGATTCAATTAGAGTATTCAGTTAGATTATGTAATTAGAATCATAGTAGTCATTAGGATTCGAAAGAGAAAGGGATTCTTAGCTTTGATTCATGGTTTTGGTTTTCATGCTTTCATTATTCTTTTATAAAGATTGATTTGATTATTATAATATAAGATTGCTTCATTGGTCAGATCTCACATATGTTGTTGTGTCATTCAAACATTCACATGTTGTACTTTATTTTCCTTCATGTAGTTCTCCATTTCTAGATTAATTCCATTTATGCAATTTCCCATTCTTAGAGTAATTTCATTTACGCAACTAGATTAATTCAATTCCAAGTCATGTGTTAGATTAATGATTCTATTTCAGTCATGTGTTAGATTAATGATTCAATTTACGTCGTAGCTTAAACATTAGATTAGATTAGTTCTTCTTCAAACTTGCATATACTTTGCATGTGCTTCATCAGTTTACGAACCCTGGGTTGACAAATTATATAGTTGGGCAAGTACTACAACTCAATTAATAAAAAATTATTTTGGCCCAATATAATGACTGTCATTCCCTTGTCACGATTGTTGTTCCTTTTGCTATTCATTTGAATGGAACAATTGTTGTTCCTTTTGTTATGATTGTTGTCCCTTTGTAGGGGTTGCATCTCTGGAGGACAGATATTGAAAAAGGAAGGTAAGAACCTACGTAGACAACAAGTAAAACGCTTGTTCTAGTGCCTACCTTTGGATGATGCATAGAGGTTATATTTTAGGACATCTTTAGAGCCGAACAATACTCAGCTAGGGTCAGAGATATTTTTGTGGATTTATTCGTATTTGGGGATCTTTCTAGTATCCATACCTCTATGAGAGGTGGTACTTTCAAGGTTTCGGGCTTTGCTACCCCGCCCATATAGTAATATAGTCTTAGGACTGTTTGTTTGTGCATCGGTTATATAGTGATTGATTAGTTGCTTGACTTAGGTTTCTCATAGGTTACTTGTAGGGGTTATTCTGCTTGTATCCTGGGTCGGATAGGGGTTGGACAGCACACAATCTTTATGGAAGATTACCTCTCCGGGTGGATCTGACCGACTGGTTGTTAAGCCTACAAGGGCCCTTATAAATGATTTTGTTACCTCCAAACTTTAGTAGGGAGTCTTAGGTCCCTCTTGGACGAGGCATACCTTCTTTAGCGAGGGAGGCCACTCAGCCACTTTAGCCCGTTTGCATGCATATTGGTCATTTGACTTTTTGGTATGATCTTTGATTACTAGTTGTCCCTAGGAATCTGGTTTTTGGTTTCATTATCATGGATAGCAGAGTGCCTTTTACTCCTCCATTCACCGCTACCCCCCCCATGATGCCTCCTCATTTCATGGGGGTAGACCCTTCTGTTTTTTACAATGGTATGCATGATTACAATGCTCAATTCACACCTTGGGTCTCTAGTCATTTTTCTGTTGATATGCCTTCCCACGTGCAACCCCCTCCCTAGTCTACTTATATGAATCCTAGCATTGGAACTGGGGGCACCATCACTCCCATGCCCACTTCTTCGTTTGATATGAGTCGTGTTCCCATGGGAGGTTGGAACCTTCCACCTTATGGATCCAATCCTAGCTATCCTCTTTCAGGATACAGTGCTCATATGGGTGCTTATTACACCCTGCCCATGTATCTTTCATCTGCCATGTCAGTCCCTTTAAACACTTTTTCTGCACTAGGTCCTCAAGTACCCCCAGGTCTTCCATATGGGGAGAATCAATTTTATAATTTGGGCTACCCTCCTTATGGTACACCCTCACAAGGGGGAAACATATATCCTCACTCGAATAATTCTTATTCTACCTCAGTCTCTTTATAGACCTCAGTGATGATGCCCGTCTAGACCTCTTCAGACCACCTTGGCATAAACCACCATGTTTCTAGGCCAGAACAGGGAGTATACTAGGATCCTTTCTGGCCTACAATGTTTCAGAATCAATATTTTATGGGACCTTGGAATCAAACACCGCAATCTATCGCTATCCCAACTACTGTAAGCCACACTAGTGCACCATCGCCCACCTCTACTAGTCATGTTGGAGATGAGTCAACACTTTCTACAAATCATGTTGACAACTCACTTCCAACCTCTGCCAATTCTGTTAGGGGCACCATCCTTTTCACCCTGTATCATAGCCGTGTCATGTCTTCGACTCCTATTCATCATACACGAGATGAATCTCTTTCCTCGGCCAGTCCCATCGAGAAACCTAAATGTCTCGGACATAAGCCTAAATTCCTTTGCAGGACTTGTGAAGGAAGCCATCTTACTCGCTTGTGCCCAGTGACTGTTGGGATACTAGAGGCATGGGGCTCACTCAAAATCCCTTTGGATTCCAAGACACCCATGGTTCCTCCTCACACCACTTCGCCTTTACTGATATTAGTGGTCTCACCGCCGAGATTTTCCTCTAACCTCAGCCCCTCCACGGAGGGTGAAGCATCTCATGCCCCCGTTACCATTCATCCTCTTCAACCTATAATTTAAGAAGTGACCACGATGATGCCATTTATGGTCAAACTGAATCTCCCTAAAAAGAGTGATGCACCCTCCAGTCACATCATCAACATTCCAAGTCTTCCCCCTTATGAACAAGAGAGATTCATTCTTCCTTCGAATACTCTCTCTCCGAGTTCTGATGAGTTCCCCTTTGACTGGGACGACCTGACAGGACATCCCATACCCCCACCTATGTTTGTTCCACTAAGAGACATTATTCAAACCATAACATATACTATGTACTCCGCTATCAATTTCTCCTCCTTGACTTGGAGAGCTTTGGCCTTTCCCAATCTTTTGTCAGATATTCGCAGGATACTGACTTTTGACCGAAGGTCAAGATGGGAACCTTGGCCTCCCCCTTTACATGTTGATTAGAACTAAAAATGAGTCTTAGTTAAGCTCTTTTCCGACTCGTTATTAAAAATTGAAAATAACTCTGAGTGATTTGTCCCTTTCACACTCGTTAAAATCGGATTTGAAAGATCATGAGTCTTAGTTAATCTCTTTTCCGACTCGATATAAAAAATGGAAAAGATCGCCAAGGGAACTTGTCTTTTTCACACTCGTAAATTGGATTTGAAAAGGCGTCTATTTGGCACAAGTTTACCCCTTTTTCACACCAAGTAGACTAAAATATATAAAAAAGGACTTTTTTTGCGTTAAATTGTGATTGCATCTCATGCCCTTGCTTGCAGTATTGAGCCTTTAGCTGGTTCTCGCTTTGCATTATAAACCATGGCCCAAGTATTTTTCATCCTCAACCAAGCAGAACCTTGTTTATATCCTTCACAATTTGACACCCTATACCCTGGAGGGAACATCACCCCGAGTGTCCATATCCCACATGCATTTCCTTGCATTGAGCATAGGTATGTTCCACTGTTGGAACTAGTTTTTCTTACTTGCAACACTCGTTCCCTCCTCTGTATCATAGCATTCACTTGTTATGAAAAAAAAAAAAAGACGGGTGGGAAGGGAGTACTATATTGTAATTGGCAGAAGTCATGTCGCCTTTGAATAAAGCACAAAGTTATTGAGTCCTTGCATCATCATAATTTTGGGTTTAGCATGGCCTTAGGAAGTTGATCTCATTACATAATTTTCTCTACCGACTGTTTAATCTTCTAGTCACTATAGAGAACATTATGGATGCCTCCTGCATCTAGTTGTCACATCATTAAGTCTATGCTGTCGGAGTCCATCATATGTCTCATGCTCTTTTTCAAAGGAATTTTATCGACCTGTGTTGGCCACTCCTCAGAAATATTGACTTTGCATGTCGACCATACATTTAGTTTGTCTTAGAATCACATGATACTTTGGTCTTATGATGCACCCTGGCCCTAATTTCATCATTGGTAGGTCACCTTGAACCTAGTAATCGACATTTCATCATGGGTAATTGACTGGGTGGTTTCCCTTGTGTTCGACAACAAGACATCTATTCACACTTTGGGATTCGTGTAGTGTCTTGGATTCCATTAGCCTTACTGGTGGTTTCCTCACCTTTGTCAGCAGTTTTCATCGTTGGTTGTTATTCAAAGGGTATTTTTCATGTACCGCTTGCATTTGGCACACGCGAAAGATGCACAGGGTCATTGGTTCGTGAACATGTTCTTCATCCGATCTCCACCAAATCATGAAGCTCCTACTTTGTTCCTCGTGCTGACTGATGAGATATGCCTTAATGCTCTCCTTTCAGCGGGTCTCTTTCCATCGACTTCAACTCATGTATTCTGGATATGAGACGTAGAGTTTTATGAGTACCTTGAGGCTTGCAGTCATTAGTGGCAGGTTCTCTCGCCATTGACAGATGGGAATACATCAATATCTCCTTATCAATGGATCTCTCAAGTGTTCAACACCATCTCCTTTATTCACATTTGTAGAGATGTACTTGGTGCCTTGATACCTACTTTCATCATTGGTAGGTTGTCTCATGTTTTTTAATGGTATACCTCAATGACCGGTAATCAAACGATGTCTCATCGTGTTCAAACTCAACTCATTTATTCACATGATGTAGACTTGCACCATTGGTGGATTGTATTGAAGACTTGAAGACATCACTTTGTGGACGTAGCTTTCCTGAGTTGTCGCTTCCATTTCATTGGACAAATACCTATTTGACTTAAGTGATCATGGGAGATTAGATTGTACTCCATGGTATACAGATATCTTCAGATTGATTTTGAGACTGGTTTCACTGGGCCTTGTTTGTGACTATGACCAAACTTGGCACGTAACCGCATTTATACTTGCCTACTCATGGCCATGAACACTTGTTGGTATATTTTCCACATGGATCTGCATTATATTCTTGGCAGCCATGTATGCAAAGTCAATACATAATGTAATGAGCAATTGAGTTCATCCAGTTGGTTCTCTACCACTCCACTTATGGGTTATTTATAATGTATTTCATCCATCGCAGATACTCCTCTGATCTCACAGATTAGGGGGCATTTGTTATAGCAAGATTTGCCTCACCATTGCTATCTTGTGTAGAGGGCCTTTTTCCATTTCCCTATGCAAACTTCTCAACCCCTTTTTGATAAATGCAGAGCCAAAAATATATATTTTTCCACATATACGCTCCCTAACTTATTTGCAAGATGTGTATACACTTGCTGCTCCACTACAACTCCCGTATATCGGGATTTGTGCCAGAAAATACAAAATGAGGTCGGGTTTCCATGTCACAATAGAAGATCTCTGATATTTGGCCTTCCATATACTGGAAACGTTCTGTCTTAGCCCTTCAGTTGCATTCTAGAGGCTATAAGAGCATAGTTTCGAACTATGGAAAAAGAGGAGAAAGCAATCAACATTGAGAGAAAAGTCACTCTGGAGAAACTACTTCATATTGAGTTTGCATCCCTTTGTCCCTCAATTCTGAACATAGTGTTCAGCCCCCAAGATCTTTCCTTATTATCGAGAGGACATCATTACCTCTTTTCTATGAGCTTTCCTTTGGTGGAGGATTGAAGTGGTGGAGGCCCAGTTGGAAGGAAATTGGTTTCTTGGTTTTGAACTGTGCCGACACAAAAGTCTGTAATGTTGATACTTATGTTGATCAATTATTAATAGAAATATTCCTTTCCCATCCTATCGATATCTTGAAAATATATGATTATTATCCATGGGCATGTTTGTAATGCTTATTAATGGATTTTTCTATCTGATGTGCTAACTCATTTTATATATTGTCACTATATACTTGCATCGCTTGTTTGTTGAGAACTTCTTGCAGGTGTAAAGCTTTGGGTCAAAGTGCTCAACGATGGAACGACATCAAACAATTGGATCGAGGTAGGATTCTTCCTCGTATTGCACATTAGTTTATATAGCACATTTTGGAATTGAGTTGATTTCTGCGGTCATACCTGTCTGTTGTGGTTTACCCTTGGCCATAGAGAGTTTTTCCCTTGTAACATGGACGACATGCAAAGTCAATATTTCTGAGGAGTGGTTGAAATAGGTTGATGGACTTCCTTTGAACAAGACCATGAGACATATGGTGGACTCTGGTAGAATGGACTCAATGGTGTGACAATTAGATGAAGGAGGCATCAATAATGTTATCTATAGGGACTGGAAGAGTAACCAGTCGGTAGAGAAAACTCTATAGCGAGATCAGCTTCCTAAGTGCATGATAAACCCAAAATTATGATGACACAAGGACTCAATAACTTTATGATATGTTCAAAGGTGACACGACTTCTTCCAATTACAATATAGTATTCCCTTCTCGCCCATATTTTTTGTTTTTTCATAACAAATGAATGTTATGATACAAAGGAGGGAACGAGTGTCGCAAGTAAGAAAAACTATTTCCAACAGTGGAATGTACCTATGCTTAATGCAAGGAAATGCATGCGGGATATGGACACTCGGGGTGATGTTCCCTCCAGGGTATAGGGTGTCAAATTGTGAAGGATAAAAACAACGCTCTGCTTGGTTGAGGATGCAAATTGCTTAGGCAATAGTTTATAATGAAAAGCAAGAACTGGCTAAAGGATCAGTACAACAAGCAAGGGTATGAGATGCAATCACAACTTAATGCCAACAAATTTCCTTTTTTTTTATCTTTTAGTCTACTTTGTGTGAAAAAGGGGTAAACTTGTGCCAAATAGACATCTTTTCAATCCAATTTATGAGTGTGAAAAAGACAAGTTCACTCGACAATATTTTCTATTTTTGATAGCGAGTCAGAAAAGAGCTTAATTAGGACTCATGATCTTTCAAATACAATTTTAACGAGTGTGAAAGAGACAAATCACTTGACGATCTTTTCAGTTTTTAGACAAGTTGTAAAAGAGCTTAACTAAGACTTGTTATTGGGAGTCTGTAGGTAATAAGGCCACGTGTGCATGAATGAGAAATGAGGCTCATTGTAAAGTGACATATTGAATTATAATGGACTCTCGGTCCTAAGGAGAAAAACTCGACATGGGAACCAAATGAAAAAGAGGCTCTAACTAGGGTACCCATGTTTGGTAAGTCTCTACCATTTATTAATGATGCTATTAATAGAAGATGGAGGTTTATGCATCGCAATAAATGGGTTCGTACCTAAGGCATAAAAAGTGGTAGTCGAAAGATAATGAAAAAAAATGCATGATGGAGTAGATATCTATCTTATATGCTAGGTTATGAATATACCTACCTGAGGATACGAACGACCAACCATGACGTTGAAATCCACAAGAAAACTGAGTCAAAACTACAAAACCAACTTAAAACCATTCTTGAATTAGTCCATTAGACAAAACAATATCATAAAACTATATCAAGTGTGTAAAAAATGGCTTATAAATACTAATAAAATCAAAATTTACTGTATCATTTTCATTTTTACCCAAATAGTGCAATTTGGACTAAAACACGTCCAGAATTTAAACAACAATCGTGGGAGCAATAGGAAACAAAATCACACACCGTCTGGACCAGGTAACTCTTCATCCCATCCTCTTTAAATTCAATGGTTTACATTTTTGAGTTAGGTTATATTTTGTTAGTTTTTAAGGGCGCAAATTGGTTTTTTCGGTATACGCGGGTTTCTATAAATATGTCGCGTATACGACTAGATATATTCCCCTGTGTGAACCACAGGGAGTGTATATTAGGCCCTATCTGTGACTATTTCTAAATAAACCACGTATATGTGCGCAAATGGCAAAAAAAGATGTTTCTAACTCAAAAATGATTTGGTTTTTTGCAGGATGGTGTTGGAATGGAGAGAGAGAGAGCATGAGGAGGTAGATGCAGTAGTGGATCAAGATCTAGTGGCTCAAGCAGCTTTAAAAATATGTGGTTTATACAATTTTTGGGCTCTCAAAGGAATGAGGGCCCAAGTGAGGTTGTTGGAAATGTTGGTGGGCTATTGGGATCCCGATAGCAAGAGCTTTATCCTTGATGGAAACCCATTAAGGATCGAAGTAGAGGACATCTACTTCTTGACTAGAATTTCACACCAAGGAGAGGTTGTGGACCTCAAGTCACATGGGGCAGGTAGTGGGATGGAGGTTGAAGAATACATCGATGCCCACTGTGTTGCAGGGACTCCCATGGTGGGATGTGAAATCCCTATTCGTGCTATAGGTAACCTCAGCCTGAAGATTATTATGCTCGTACTTACCAGGATTATAGGACCGGCCTCGTTGCATCAAGAATCGAGACCACTTATGTTCTACGCACTGGAGTGTGCAAGACCCACCGTCTACAATTTGTGTACCTCATTGTTGACCAACATGAAAGGTCAATTGACAGAGTGAAAGCAGGGGGGGAAGTGAAACTTTGGGTTTTCCTCTATCCTTTGCATCTTCTTTTTCGAGTGAGTCTTGGGTCTAGGAACTAGAGTGGATATCATTCCTAGAGGACCACATGATCTGGCTATGGCGCGATGGATTGAGGTCATGAGACGGAAGGGGGGAGGTAGGGTGGTAACACCCTACAATGATGATTTTTTCTTCTGGTGGTGGAGAAAAATCATAGCTCTAGATGACTATCCCCATGTGGGAATCAATTTTAGAGGATATCCTGATATTCCGCTTCCACCAAGATCTGCCTACGATGCCATAGGTAAAAAAATTTAATATATTTCATTTTTTTGTATTTTTGTATTGAACAGAACAAAAATATTTTTGGATGGTGTTTTAAATATTAACTTGATACTTGTGTGATTGCAAATTTGGGTCCACAACGACTAGAGGGATTCCTATGACATAGGTGGAGGCACCAGGGAGATGAGGTAGTGGGAGGAGAAGCGGAGAGAGTCCTACAGAACGTGCAGGGTAACCTGTCTTGTTTGACAGAGAGGATTCCTATGGTTCAGGTGGAGGATCTACTTGAAAGCATGCAACGACAGGTTGTCGGTGTACCTAGAGCATGGGTACGACTCTTCTGTCATCTTGAAAACACCATGGTTTGATATCATGATACACATCTGGTGCCACAAGCATAGATGTCATGGGACATGTATATCATATGTATACGTATTTTGAGGGTTTTAGCCCCAATTTTGTAATATAAACACCGTAGTCTTTGGAAATGTATAAAGAGGGATCTTAGGCTTTACTCATATTTACAATGTGTACATTGATTTATTGGTCTTCTTTTCTTTATTAATGTGGCAAATTATAGTCTAAAACATAATTAGCGTAGGCATTGGATACATGATTAGAAATTATAGGAAGGTGAAAGTATGTAATAAAATCAAATTGTCGTTCTAAAAGACATACCCATAGGAATCAACGGAGTAACTTTGGATCACGCACATGGTAACGGTCGTTCAACTGACATATGACTAACTGATAATCCAAGCAAACCTCTAGAAAGCGAATACCATAAGAGATAGCATCGCACAAAAGTTCTATGATGACACTATATTCGACCACATTATTCGTGGATGGCCCTAGACATACGCCACCTGAAGACACCAGTAGATCCTTGGGTGAGTAATTCACCCAAGCGAATGAAGCCAAGTTATGTGTATGATGACTAGCTCTGTCTGTGAATCCTAGGTAGACCGAGGAATCCGTTGAGATCTACCAACCAAAAGGGAAAACTCGATAAACAAGCCGAAGAAAAAAATAAAAAAGATGTATATACACTAAATTTACATAAGTATACAAAGGGTTTCACCCAAGCCTAGGGCTCAAGTATAATACCTTTTCAAGTAGATCCCATTTTTGGGCTCGGCCAATTTCTTCCCTTCATAATATTCCAATTCGTAGGCTCCTTTTTCTAGAACACATCGCATGATATAAGGACCATGCCACATGGGTTTAAACTTTCCTTCCCCTAGTGGTTCTTTGGATTGGTCATACAAGAGGACCAAGTCACCCTCAGTATACAACCGGGGACAGATAGACTTTTTGTACTGAACCTTGACACATTTTTGGTTTACCTCGATAGCCATAAAGGTGTCTCGACGTTGCTCGTCAAGACTCTCTAGGTGCACCAGGCGTCGCTCTAAATCTGAATTGTTAGGTAGGAGCTCGACTGCCAATTTGAGAGAAGGGATTTCACATTCAACGGGAAGTATTGACTCCACACCATGCACTAACTAAAAAATGGGAAAATCTGGTGGCAATCTTAACCGAGGTTCGGTATGCCCAAAGCGTGGGATACAACATGATGTGCCAATTGGAATTACTTCGACTAATAGTTTTTTGCAAGATGGTCTTGAGAGACTTGTTGATGGCCTCTACTTGCCCATTTTCCTGGGGGTAATAAGTAGATGAGTGACCATGTTTAAACCCCATCTTAGACGCTAGTTCTACCATCATTTCATTCTGAAAGTGACTGCCATGATCAGTGACAATCTCACTTGGGATACCGAACTGGGTGATTATTTGGTTGAAAACGAAGAAGGTTGTAGTCCTCCCATCATATTTTACAGTAGGCATGGCTTCGGCCCACTTGGTAAAGTAGTCGACAACCACGATGATGTGTTGATTCCCCCCAGCTAAAGTTGGGTTGCAATCAACAAAATCTACCCCCCACTTGGTGAAGGGACCAACAATAATGACTAGGTGAAGAGGGGCTAGGTGTGAGTGCATTTTTCAAGTGAAAACATGTCAAGGGTGACACTTCTTAACCACTTCAATGCAATCTTTAAATATGGTGGGACATAAGTAACCGACTCGCAAGATTTTTTGGGTTATCGCAAGCCCGGATAAGCAACCACCACAAGCCCCTTTGTGGCAGTCATTTAGGACTAACTCGGCTTCCTTGTAAGTTAAGAAACGAAATAATATACTATCTATTCCTTGATGATACAAAGTGTCACTAATGATGGTATACATTTTGGATTGGTATCTAACTCGTCATTGATCATCTCGCGAGAGGTGCTGAGAGAACTTCAAGGTTTGAAGATATAAAAAAATGTCTCCATACCAGGGGTCAGACGACGAGACAAGGAAAATGTGTTCGTCTACAAATGAATCGACATGGATAATATCCTCATCTAATCATGGGAAATTAGATATTAACTCTGCAAAAACTAGTGACTTATTGGACTTGGCTGAAGGAAAGTCGAGATCAAATTATTGTAAGATGGAAATCCATTTATTATATTTCTCGTCTATGATATTCCTAGTGAGGACATATTGAAATGGATTAACATCAACGACTACAATAGTTTTGCAAAGAATTATATAGTGTCGTAAACATTGGGCTGCGTGAACAGTAGCCAAAGCTAGCTTTTCGACGTGAGATTAATTAAGCTTAGGACCGACTAAATTTCAATTGAGATAGTATATGACTTGCTCATGGAGATCATCATCCTCCTAAACTACAACCATACCAATCATCTCTTCGGACACAAAAATATATAACAAGTAATCTCTACTGTAATCAAGAGATTTCAACAGAGGAGCCGATACCAAGGATTTCTTTAAGGCATCGAAATATTCCTGGGCTTGCTCATCCCAGATAAAAAAGGTGTCTTTCTTCAGTAGGAGCATGAACCCTTAGTGATATTGGCATAATTCACTATAAATAGATGCTTTCCCCTGTAAACCTTGAAGTTGTCTAATCATGCGCATGGGAGGAAATTGAAGTATTTCCTCAACCTTAAGAGGATCTACCTGTTGGCAGCCATTTCTCATTTTTATCCTATCCTTATAAGTTGCATACACAAGTGTTTTGGAACCCTTGATTTTCATTGCAATATTTTGAATAGAACGACATGATTATTTTGTGCATTCACACACCTGCCTTTTGTTTTCGTTTTCACGACTGCAAGCGTGAAAACCTTGAGTTCGAAGTCATGTCGATGGCATTAAAATCGTCACTGGATTATTATGAATACTCTTGTTCATGTGGTCATTTCACTTCTAATTCAATAATGGTCACACATTTGGCAAGACACCAAAACCTTTACTCACTTTGCACTTTTTGTTAATATGACTTCATTTTATAAGTTTGTGATGCAATGGTATTCTAGTGATTGTGGCTGAATCCTTGATACAATGGTGGTTTGATGTTATATTTTCTTTGATCGAATTCCTAGGTGCAATGGTTTCATACAACCCATAAGTTTTATGGTCAAATATTTGGTGCTAAATTTGAAATATTGTTTTGATCCAGGTGGATATCAGGGGCCACACACCTTTCCCAAATGGCTCAAAACAGTTTTCTGGCCATTTTGGCAATTTACTATTTTTAGCAGGTTTTCACTTCCGGTGCCATTTTGAGGGCCTAAATGAATTTTTTTCAAGATCAAGGTTCTCAATGATAGCCAAAGGCATCATTCAGCCCCCAAAATGAATATCCTCGACGATACCTTTCCAACGATCTATCACACGCCTAAAACGGAGATCATATGCAAAAGTTACGACCCCGGGAAGTTGATGCACCAACTTACCCAAACGGGGCCCACATGACTTTTGGCGCTTCATCTCCTAGGGTTAGGTTTTTGGATGTCTAGGACTTTTGG
>ML784079.1:575068-610315 GCA_009831015.1 Picea engelmannii | reverse complement strand
ATTTTTACAGTCTCTGTACATTTCTTTCATTAATAGAAATCGTGTATTACTGTATCTCTATGTTTATGGTTGCATCTCTGATATATTTCTATTATATTACTGGATATACGCGATATCTCTGTGCATTTCTTTATTATATCTCCACTCTCATTTCGTGCCGAAAATAATCCGGATCATGTTTTGTTTTAAATCATGCAAACACTATTGTTTGTGCAGATATTCGAGTCAACTTATCATAGTTTTCAATAGTTTTTTGATTGGCATGTCATTTGTATTGCTTTTAACACACACCAATAGTGATTTGAATCACCATAGCGTCGTCGATTGTACATTTCGATATGAATGTTTTGCATGGGTTTGTTTCGTTCCACCACCCTCGCACACTTAGGCATTAATGCCTACCTTGTATCTCGGGTTACCTCTGTTGGTCTTGGGGAAACCTATGAGCTTTTGGTTCTGCGTATACCCTGTCTAACCCCCTGTCCGTTTAGCTTGCTCACTGTGTGTTCTCTCCCATGGAACCTATAGTGCACATAGAGCCTAATGGAATTCAAACGTTGTTTCTATTTGACAATGCTCGTGAAGACCTGGAGAATAGTGGCTGGTTGATTTTTATCCAAAAATTTGAGGGTTTAAACCTCGCGGTAGCCCAATAGTTTGCCCTCAATTTCGACGGATGTAAGGCTAAGGTTGGAGATATCCAACTGGAATTAAACGAATAATTCCTCAGTTCAGCTATAGGCTTACCAGCTAAAGGGTAGAGTTGGTTTAAGAATTCGAAGGTGGATGAAGTGCCATGGCCGCTCCTATTCACATCGAGGAAAATTGTCAGTTGTGACAGAGGTATGCATGTCACTTCCCTTAAGCCCAGGTGGCATGATTTATTAGCCATTGTTAATCAATTCGTGACTTGCAAAGTTCGTTGTGGTTTAGTGTTTCTTTACCATCTCTGGTTGCTTATGAATTTCATTGATTTCCCTTTGAATATGCCTCACTATCTCCTACGCAGTCTATATAAAATGTCTAAACAATTTAAGAGGGAGAGGGCTGATAGTAGCCTCTTCCATCACTGCTTGATCAAAATCGTTATTGTTCATCATTTGAAGCTTAGTGGTGACTGTTGGCAAGCCTTCCTATCAAGGAATGGCTTTGCCACTCCCGAATGTGTTCAAGTGGACAAGACTGTGGTCATTGAAACCCTGGTTGGGCCTGTCGTGCCACCTCCTACCCTTCTACACCCTTTCAAACCCTCGAACTGCCCCAACATTGACCTACCCGATACCATACCCAACCCATGTGCTAAAGACAATACTAAGACCTTTAAGAGGCCTGTAAGGAAGAAGGGAAAGGGTACTATCGATGCCAATAGTAAGGGAAAGAAGAATGCATGATGGATATCTAGATGTTCTCAGAACAAGCCCAAACAAAACATAGACCATAAGCCTAATGTTTTGAGCGAGGATTCATACTCTAAGATTGAACGCTTCTTGACCAAGGAATACCCTTACTCTCATGGCCTCTGTTCTGTGTAACCCTATGACTACGTTTCCAACCTACCACCATGCCTCAAGGATGACCCTAACTTCCTGGGAATTAAGTTTGACAGTGGAACTCCTGGTAATTTAAAAGAACCCCCACCTGAAGTGGCTCAACCCAATCAACCACCGTGTACTCAATGCAATTCTTGGCTTGAACGTTACTACATGGATGTTCCTCTGTTGCAATCTAAAATTAAATCTTTGGAGGAATGGGTTACTGTGTTGTCAAAGGAAAATGGCAGGCTACCAGCTTACGATAAGAAGCAAAAGACTACGGGTTCAATCGTCTTCAGAAATGTTGAGGCAACTACTGCCTTTGTTAACTCAAATTTATCCTGACTGAATCGTTATCCTACAGCCCAGGTATGTTATTTCAACATCGATTTTTGAATGATTTGGTTTGAATTAGCATAGCCGATTGTGTTTTCTCTGAATTAGTTCTATTTTGTTTGAATAGATTCAAAAAACGATTCTGTTTACTTTGAATTACCAAGAATGATTTTGTTTTTGTATTTGAATTAGTACAAAAGATTTCATTTTGAATTAGCATAAACTATTTTGTTTGTGTTGATTCGTTTGTTAAAATCGAATATAGCTAGGTTTTGATTGAACCGATTTAATACGATTTTATTGTTCTTGGATTAGTATAAACAATTGTGTTGGTTTGATTTAGTTTTGTTTGGTTTGATTCAGAAACGATTCTGTATGTTTGAATTAGCATAGTCATTTGTGTATGCGTTGGATTAGTATCAAGGATTGGTTTGATAAATAGAATATAATCTGTTGATTCAAAAACAAATTCGTTGATTTTGAATTGTCAAAATGATTCTGTCTATTTCGAATTCGTAATAAAAAAGTTAGTTGACATATCACATATATCCCTGTTACCATTCGATTAATTCAATACGATTTTGTTTATTTTGAACTGGCATACAAGATTTGGTTTATTTTACCAAGAATGATTTGTTTGTTTTGAATTAGTAATTAAGAGTTATTTGATTCGTTGTATACATTCTTGTTATCATTTGCATTAATTTAAAATGATTTTGTTGGTAAATATGAACAGCTACAGAATCGTGAGATTCTGTAGGTAGTCATAAAATTTGGATTTTGTTGATTTTACAATTAAAACATTACCTAAAATTGTCTACTTTTTCCCACCTACAGGTACATACGAATTTCAATGGGAAATTGGACATGTTGTGGAAGTTTAAAACATGCTTTTTGTCATATAGTTTTGTTTTAGGTTGTTAGTTTTAGTTAGACATGGAGATTTGCGAGATTGTTCCAATATTTTTGTAAACAGTTTTTGATAATTCCCACAAGGATGTTTTACCCTGTGGCCTTTATATACTCATTAATTTTTGTAATGAACCCATCACTGTTGAGAGAACAAAGACTATGGACTTATGATGATATAGACTCGAATGGAAGTGGATCTTTTGTAACAGCTTTAGCTTTCAATTTATCATACGTTCGTTCAAGTTTTGTGCATTTTAATTTGTGATCAAGTTATTGACTACTTTAGATATCAAGACTTGTTACAGGTTGATGCGTTATGACTTAAATTTTGTCCATATTTGATGTGTCTCATTTTACTCTCAGCAATCACTCTGTTTGAATTTAATTAACATAAGGTTTATCTTCTTAATTAAATGAACTGTTCTGTACAAATCTTCGCACAGGGATTTATCTAAATGTGATGATTTGTAAACTTTAAGATTGTTGTCATTTTATGTCTTGTTTGTTCTGTCATTCATATTCAAAGAGCACTGCTACTTCCTATTTACAAGAAGCTTGTGGAAAATCTGGTGCGGGTTTCCTCCCATCAAACAGCTAAATCGAGTACTGTGCACAGGACAAATAGGAAGCATTACTTCAGGTCAGTTCATTATTTGCAATTTAATAGTTAATAAATTTGAGAATTCTCAGTAGTTTAGATAGATGTATAGACAGATTGTTATCTTAATTGATTAGCTTAGTTAGTTTTCATTTCTCTTCTTTCACAGAAAAGATATAAAAAATCAAAAAATAATGGTTTCGCTGTCATAAGACATTTTACCAATGATTTTTGCAAATTTAGATCAAAATTTGTATTATGTAAGTACTGTACATATATAATTGAGATCTAATTCTATTGATAGCTAAACATTTAATTTCATAGAACTATTTTTGTATAATATTAGTAAGTAAGTTGTATATATATATTTCAGATTTGTATATAGTTTGCTATAGTTGCTTTTTTTCACTTAGATTAGTTTCTTTAGTTTAGTTTTTCTTTCATTTTCTTAGGACTTAGATCAGCCAACGGAGCCGCTAAACCCATCGGAGTGGATCATCCCAAATGGCTTGGGTTATTTAGATAACCCCAGACTGGATCCACCCCTCCAGTTGACGAGTGGACAATTTCGCCCATCAACAAATGGCGCTAGAAGGAGGGCCTAAAAATTATTAATGGCACGAGGTGGTCGTAAGACTCCTCCACCACCTAACCACTCGCCTATAGTGACAAGAAGTCATTCAAATGAAAACATCATCCCTCAAACAACAACCACATCAAATGACGATCTACGAATCACAGTTGAACCAGTAACCCCAAATCCTACAGGTAGTGACGTACAGGAGATTGTCCGCCAATATATTTTAAGAACACATAGTGCCTTCACCTATTTAAGACAACAAAATTGACCTTTGGACCAACCTTTAGATTTCTATGATATCAGAGAACAACTTGGAGGCACTAACCTCACTTTGAACCCTACATATCCAATCCTCACTCATGCTATAGGAGGATCTGGAATACCACCCTCACCACCTCCATCATCTCCTTCTTCTTCTGGAGAAGACTCTTCTAACGAAGGCAGTTCCCCTTCTTAGCCTTCCACACCGCTTAAACCAATGGCCAACCAAAACAATCCTGCCAGACCCTATCTCAACCAGGATGTAGTAATGGTACCTGGGCCTCAACATCCCTTACCCAAACATCCAGAAAAGTGGCTTCCCAAGTTTGACCCTGACTCTAAACAGATCGCCGAAGATCACATTAAAAAGTTCATGTTAGCCATTAGACTCCGTAATGTCGAGCATGAAGACGTAGTTTGTAGGTTTTTCCCCTACACTTTCGAGGGCAATGCCTCTACTTGGTACTTTTCCCAGCAACCCCATACCATCGTTTCATGGGAGAAGTACGAATCCTTCTTTCATGAGAATTTCAGAGATGATAAGTCCCCAGAAGTTCTAGTTATGGAGCTTTCTAGTTTAAGAATGAATCCTAAAGAGAAAATCAAAGACTTTAACCAAATATTCTTAACACTAAAGAACTGAATCCCTACCGATTCGATGCATGCCGAGAATATTATCATAGCATACTATACTAAAGCCTTGCATCAAAGTATAGCCATTTGGGTAAAACGATCTAAGAAAGACACATTGTTAGAGGCCTTCGAAGAGGCCAGCTAGATTGAAAAAGACATCCTTAGTTTAAAAGACACTACTAGCAACAAAACAGAGACTAGTTCATCTTCCAAAAAGAAGATTTAAATCCTCCCTAGACCTGTTCAAAATAAAACACAACCTGAAAGCTTGGATTTAGAAAAATTAACTAAAGTCGTTCAAAAACTATTGAATCAAGTTATAGATTTGAAAAGGACGACCGAAGAAGCTTCTTCAAGAAAAGGGCCCTACAAAACCCCGTTTAGGAAGCCTTTTCCCATCAACCGACCTAATCCAAATATCGAGAGCCTAAATCTAGAAAGTCTGCAATTCTCCCTTCAAACAATTCTAGAAGCCTAGGATAACTTGATGCCTCCTGAGATCCCTGAGGAAGTAGTTGAACAAGAGACAGTTGAAGAAGAAGAATCTTCTCTGAACATTTTTGGACACTTCTCGGATAACATTTTTCAAGCTAACTTCGAGACAGTACATCCCTACAATACTAGGAGTAAGACAACAAACAAACCTTCTTCCGAAAACACTATGACTTTGCCCCCAAAACAATCTAAACCAGCTGAGACTAAACAGAGTCATGTAAACCCCAACTTAGATTATGATTTAGTTGAAGATCTAAAAAAGTTAAGGGCTAACATTTTTGTTTATGAATTATTAAAATTTCCGTTTCTGCTACAAAAAATGTTACAGAATATTGCAGAGAATAGAAAAAATGGTAATTCAAGCAGTAACAAGGTTGTTCAGAACAAAGCTCCTCAGAAGAATTCCTCTAAGAATAATTCTGATCCTCACGAGAAGGGAAGCCTTCCTGTAAATAATGTAACAAATGTAGATAAATTAGCTTTAGAGACTGCAAGTAAAAAGCCACAAGCTTCCACCATTAGTACTTGCAGAAATGTACCTCCATTTTTGTTAACTTTCAAAATCTTTAATAGGAATGTGCACAATTGTATGGTAGATTCAGGAGCTTCATCCAATGTAATTCCATGGTCTGTGTGTCAGAAGATTAATGCTAAAGTTGAACCATCCACCTTAAAAAGCATCCAACTTGATCGAACTAGTGTTAAAGTTGTAGGCGAATTAAGGAATGTGCTTATAAGATTATCGTCTAACCCCGAAGTTCATCAAGTGATTGATATTATTGTTGTGGATATTCCAGAAGTTTATGGTTTGTTTCTAAGCAGAGACTAGTCAGAGCAGTTACACGGCTATTTCGCGACAGATTGGTCTCACCTGTGGCTGCTCGAGAACGGCAAGCCCAACAAAATCAAGGTAAATCATGAACGCTACCTAAAGCTCACAATCACAGATTTAAACGATCCCAATGAGCCATTTACACCTTCTGCTGATTCACCTGAAATACAAGGGATGGATACCTTTTTTGGCAATTTCATGGCCGAGACTTCAGCTATCACCAACCCAGAACAACAGTCCGAGATTGTAGCATATGTGCAGCTAGAAACTTCTACACAATGGTCTCATGCACCCGATAAAAATCAAATTTGGTCTCTTTACTTTGACGGGTCAAAGTCCAAAGAAGGAGCAGGTGCAGGCTGCGTTATTATTGATCCGGCAGGTAACAAAACCCTGATTGCATGTAGGTTAGAATTTGAATGTACTAATAACACAGCAGAATATGAGGATTTATTGCAAGGCCTTAGAAAATCTTTAGATATGAACATTCAAAATCTGACTGTCTTTGGCGATTTGGAAATCGTGGTTAGACAGGTAAGAGATTCTATCCACTGTCTGTCTCCACATCTTAAAAGCTACCGATCAAAGGTATGGAATTTAATGAATAAGTTTTCTGCTTTCAATATAAATTCTATTCCGAGATTGAATAATTTTGAAGCTGATCTATTAGCTAACGTAGATTCCAAACTCTTTCCTACAAAAGGCTTGTCCCCGAATGCATTCTTCATCGAACTATTGTTCAGGCCATCCATTCCCGACAACATCATGAATTTGAGAGTCTCCGACAATAATCAACAGATTATTAGCTTCCTACATATGGAAGAAACTTTCCAAGGCGCGGTGATTGATGAATGCACTCATGATGACAATTTGCGTGATTTCACAGTAACACCAGATCCGAGGTCTCTTGAATCTTCATCGAACATGGTAAATTCGATCCCTAAATCCGTAGTTAGATTAGAAAATTTTTACAATCTTCAAGATAAATTCAAAAAATCGGTCAACTGCAAAACAAATAGTTCCTCGTTATCGTATGAAAAAATAAACTTGGGAACTAATGACAATCCACAATGCATTAA
Source organism: Picea engelmannii (assembly GCA_009831015.1). NCBI lineage: Eukaryota > Viridiplantae > Streptophyta > Pinopsida > Pinales > Pinaceae > Picea > Picea engelmannii. The sequence continues at coordinate 603,057 of ML784079.1, read as the reverse complement.
TTTAGGGGTGGGGTGTTCTGAACAAGAGAAAGCCGCATTCATTAAATTGTTTAAAGAATTCAAAGATTTTTTTTCATGGACATATGATGACCTTAAAACTTTCGACCCTAACATCATACAACACGTAATTCCTATGAAACCCAAAACCTTACCCTTTCAACAAAATTTAAGAAAAATGCACCCTAAGCTTGAACCGGTCGTCAAAAAAGAATTAAATAAACTCCTAAATGCTAAGATAATTTTTCCAGCTAGGCACACGCAATGGGTTTCTAACCTTGTCCCTGTTCGAAAGAAAAGTGGGGAAATCTGACTATGCGTAGATTTCTGAAACCTTAATAGAGCGTCTAATAAAGACAACTACCATGTCCCACCTATGGAACAGATCTTTCAACAGGTATCTGGTTCTGAAAGACTATCATTATTGGATGGTTTTTTAGGGTACAAACAAGTCATGATGTCTCCTCCAAACCAACTTAAAACTACCTTCCACACTCCATGGGGCACCTACGCTTACAAGAAAATGCCCTTTGGATTGATTAATGCTAGTGCCACTTTCCAGAGAGCGATGGACATCGCTTTCCGAGAATTAATAAATCAATCCTTCATAGTTTACTTATATGATGTTACTATATTTTCCAAAAACAAAACTGATCATCTAGCTCATTTAAGAGTCGTTCTACAATGATGTCGTAAATACGGCATTTCCTTGAATCCTAAAAAATCTATCTTCGCAGTAGAACAAGGTAAACTCTTAGGATTTATTGTGTCAAGCAAAGGGATGATTATTGAACCTAAAAGGACTCAAGTCATCTCGAAACTCCCCCCTCCCTCATCCAAAAAGTCTATGTAGTCTTTCTTAGGCCAGATAAACTTTGTCAGGAGATTCGTCCCCAGTTTCTCTGAAATGGTGAGACCTTTACAAAATTTAATTAAGAAAGACACACAATATCATTGGGGACCCTTAGAAAATCAAGATTTCAATTCAATAAAAAAGGCCATAATAGACACTCCTTCTCTCATGAGCCCCGACTTTTCGCAAGACTTCACGCTCTTCACATTTGCTTCTGACCGCTCCTACACTGTCGTCCTAACTCAAAATAATGTTGAAAACAATGAAGTACCCATTGCCTTTATGAGCTCTGCTTTCAAAGGTGCAGAACTTAATTACCCAGTAGTAGATCAGAAAGCCTACATTGTTTTTAAAGAAGTCAAGCACTTCCGATCTTATCTTTTAAAATCTAGGACGAAAATTATTGTCCCTTACCCAGCCGTCAGAAATCTATTAGTGCATAAAGAATTAGGCGAAAAGAGGGCGAACTGGGTTACCTCCTTAAAGGAATATGACTAGAAATCACCCTAGCTAAAATAGTGAGAGGCCAAGGGCTGTGCAAGTTAGTTGCTGACTCAGCAGTAGAACAGCAAGAAGAAAATGATATGTCAAACCCAGGACAACACAATCAAAATTCAATCTACTGTGCACAAAACTCTGTCAGTCCTTGGTATGACGATATAAAATTATGTCTTGAACATGGGTCATCCCCCTGTCACTTGGATCCCACTAAAATAAGAGCGTTAAGATTAAAATATGCCTCCTTTCATTTGATTAATGGTATTCTGTTTCGTCAAAATTTTGATGGAGTACTAATGCGCTGTCTTGAGAAAGATGAAGCAGAAAAGGTCTTACTAGAATTACATGCAAGAGAAGCTGGTGGGCATTTTGGTGGTGACACCACTGCCCATAAAGTTTTAAGAGCTGGTTATTACTGGCCCACACTTTTTAGAGACGCTCATGCCTTGTATCACAAATGTATTATTTGTCAAAAAGCATCTGGGCGGATACAGAAACCAACCTTTCCTTTACAGTCTGTCTCAGTAGACTCTCCTTTTCAGCAGTGGGGTCTTGATATTATAGGTCCAATCAATCCGCCATCCTCACAGCAGCATAAGTTTATCATAACAACCACAGATTACTTCACCAAGTGGTCTGAAGCTGCCGCATTAAGAACTTTGAATACCAGTCAGGTAATTGCCTTTTTAAATTTGAATATTATTACTCGTTTTGGTATCCCTGACTGTTTAGTATTCGATAACGCCTCTTATTTTTCGTCTCTTGAGATGAGCAAGTTCACTCTAGAAAAAGAAATTAAATTGAAGTATTCTTCCAGCTATTACCCATAGGGAAATGGATTGGCAGAATCAACAAATAAGAATCTGATTAAAATCATCAAGAGAACGGTATTTGAAAATCACAAAAATTGGTATAATGCATTGTTAAACGCAATCTAGGCTGATAGGGTAACACCAAAGACTATTGTAGGTAAGTCTCCCTTCTTTCTCTTCTATGGAAGAGAAGCAATTCTGCCACCACATATTCTTCTTCCTTCACTACAGCTATCACAGAAAATACAAGAAGAAGACTGTCCCCCTTTGGAGAACCGAATTAACGCTTTAATGAAACTAGAAGAGGTAAGAGCCCAAGCTAAACGTGAGTTAGATCAGCATCAACTAGTGGTCAAAAGCTGGTTTGATGCCAACTCTGCCTCTGATAGGAACTTTGAAGTAGGTGACCTTGTCTTAAAATGGGACAAACTGCATGAGGGAAAGGGAGAGCATACGAAGTTTCAGAAATTATGGCTAGGACCGTTTTTAATTGCTGAGAAATTAGGTCCCAACTCTTTCCGATTACAGAGTCTAGAGGAACATCTAGACACCTATCCGGTGAATGGACAAGCTCTGAAAATATATTTTGCTTGATGACAAACTTGTGTATACTGTGTAAATATTTTTCTTTTGTTTTCTTTTCTTTTACTGTTTTGGTTTTGATTTTTTTTTCCCCTTGCGCTTATCAGTTTGTTTTTGGAAATACACATACCTGCATTTTGAACTGTTCAAACAAAGAAAACAGAAAATTCTTTCACTAAAATGACTACTGAAAAATTGTCTAAACATCAATTATAATATGGTTCTAAAATTTACATCCGTGTTGAGAAAAGACTATTGTTTGAAAGAAGTTAACCTATTTCGATATGTGAGTGAAGCCTGTCACGATCATCCATTATCTTCTTACACTGTCCCTGTTCCTTAAGGGAACGACTCAAAAGATGTCTCCTTTCTTTAGAAGGTCGGTTTTGTAAACAAACCATCTTTAAATCTTAATGAAGGACAGTTTTAAAAAATTCTTTCAAGGTCTGTAAAAATATGTCTAAAATATCATAATTTTTAGCGTCACCCCGCTCAATTATATATCTTTAAAAAATTAAATCATAAAAGAGCTGTGGGAAGTGCTTGTAAACCCGCCAGGATGATGAACAAGTCCGCCGGCAGTGGGTAAATGCAGGCATGACTCCAAGACAACTTCGCTGGGGTACTGAACAGGCCCGCTGGCAGCGAAGCAATGTCGATTATATGAAAATTCGTAAGTATGAAATCTCTTGACCTTAAAATGTCCTTTATTCTCATCTGGAACTTCTTGGCAGGATACGGATATCAGAGTGGGTTAAATGGCAACCTTGTCGAGGCTATGAACGCCTGCTGGCAGCAGTGGCTCTGTCAACAGTATTGGAGATTTATCTTTAATATCATGACTCACTTGTCTTAAGACTGTTATCAATGTTCGTCTTTTAAGCACAGCTGGAATTTTTGATTAATGATGATGTTTAAACAATTTTTTGGTTGTTTTTTGAGTTAGAATTATTCTCATATCATAATCTGGATTTGTTCTTTTGGCAGAGATAACTTCTTCTACCAGTGTGTCGCCATTGTTGGCAGCCATTTCGCATTTTTATCGTATCCTTATAATATGCCTACACAAGTGTTTTAGAACCCTTGATTTTCATCGCAATCTTTTGAATAGAACGACATGATTATTTTGCGCATTCACACACCTCCCTTTTGTTTTCATTTTCATGACTGCAAGCGTGAAAACCTTGAGTTCGAATTCATGTCGATGGAATTAAAATCGTCACTGGATTATTATGAATACTTTTGTTCATATGGTCATTTCACTTCTAATTCAATAATGGTCACACAGTTGGCAAGACACCAAAACCTTTACTCACTTTGCACTTTTTGTTAATATGACTTCATTTTATAAGTTTGTGATGCAATTGTATTCTGGTGATTGTGATTGAATCCTTTATACAATGGTGGTTTGATGTTATATTTTCTTTGATCAAATTCCTAGGTGCAATGGTTTCATACAACACATAAGTTTTATGGTCAAATATTTGGTGCTAAATTTGAAATATTGTTTTGTTTTAAATCATGCAAACACTATTGTTTATGCAGATATTCGGGTCGAATTATCATAGTTTTCAATAGTTGTTTGATTGGTATGTTGTTTGTATTACTTTTAACACACACCAATAGTGATTTGAATCACCATAGCGCCGTCGATTGTACATTTCGATATGAATGTTTTGCATGGGTTTGTTTCATTCCACCACCATCGCACACTTAGGCATTAATGCCTACCTTGTAACTCAGGTTACCTCTGTTGGTCTTGGGGAAACCTGTTAGCTTTCGATTCTGCATATACCATGTCTAACCCCCAGTCCGTTTACCTTGCTCACTATGTGTTCTCTCCCATGGAACCTATAGTGCGCATAGAACCTAATGGCATTCAAATGCTGCTGCTATTTGACAATGCTCATGAAGACCTGGAGAATAGTGGCTGGTTGATTTTTATCCAAAAATTTGAGGGTTTCAACCTCGCGGTAGCCCAACAGTTTTCCCTCACTTTCGACGGATGCACGGCTAAGGTTGGAGATATCCAACTGGAATTAAACGAAGAATTCCTCAGTTCAGCTATGGGCTTACCAGCTAAAGGGCAGAGGTGGTTTAAGAATTCAAAGTTGGATGAAGTGTCATGGCCGCTCCTATTCACATCAAGGAAAATTGTCAGTTGTGACAGAGGTATGCCTGTCACTGCCCTTAAGCCCAGGTGGCATGATTTATTAGCCATTGTTAAGAAATTTATGACTTCCAAAGGTCGTTATGGTTTAGTGTTTCTTTACCATCTCTGGTTGCTTATGAATTGCATTGATTTCCCTTTGAATATGCCTCACTATCTCCTACGTAGTCTGTATAAAATGTCTAAACAATTTAAGAGGGAGAGGGCTGATAGAAATCTCTTCCATCACTGCTTGATCAAAATCGTTATTGTTCATCATTTGAAGCTTAGTGGTGACTGAAGGCAAGCCTTCCTATCAAGGAATGGCTTTGCCACTCCCGAATGTGTTCAAGTGGACAAGACTGTGGTCACAAAAACCTTGGTTGGGCCTGTCATGCCACCTCCTACCCTTCTACACCCTGTCAAACCCTCGAACTTCCCCAACATTGACCTACCTGACACCATACCCGACCCATGTGCTAAAGACAATACTAATACCTTTAAGAGGCTTGTAAGGAAGAAGGGCAAGGGTACTACCGATGCCAATAGTAAGGGAAAGAAGAATGGATGATATATATTTAGATGTGCTCAGAACAAGCCCAAACAAAACATAGACCAGAAGCCTATTGTTTTGAGCGAGGATTCGGACTCTGAGATTGAACCCTTCTTGACCGAGGAATACCCTTACTCTCATGGACTCTATTCTATGGAACCCTATGACTACGTTTCCAACCTACCACCGTGCCTCAAGGATGACCCTAACTTCCCAGGAATTAAGTTTGATAGTGGAACTCCTGGTAATTTAAAAGAACCCCCACCTGAAGTGGCTCGGCCCGATCAACCACCGTGTACTCAATGGAATTCTTGGCTTGAACGTTACTACACGGATGTTCCTCTGTTAAAATCTAAAATTAAATCTTTGGAGGAATGGGTTACTTCGTTGTCAAAGGAAAATGACAGGCTACTAGCTTACGATAAGAAGCAAAAGACTACGGGTTCAATCGTCTTCAGAAATGTTGAGGCAGCTACTGCCTTTGTTAACTCAAAGTTATCCTGACCAAATCGTTGTCCTACAGCCCAAGTATGTTATTTCAACATCGATTTTTGAATGATTTGGTTTGAATTAGCATAGTCAATTGTGTTTGCTCTGAATTAGTTATGTTTTGTTTGAATAGATTCAAAAAATGATTATGTTTACTTTGAATTACCAGGAATGATTTTTTTTTGTATTTGAATTAGTACAAAAGATTTCGTTTTTAATTAGCATAAACTATTTTGTTTGTGTTGATTCGTTTGTTAAAATCGAATATACCTATGTTTTGATTGAACCGATTTAATACGATTTTATTGTTCTTGGATTAGTATAAACAATTGTGTTGGTTTGATTCAGAAACGATTCTGTATGTTTGAATTAGCATAGTCATTTGTGTATGCGTTGGATTAGTATCAAGGATTGGTTTGATAAATAGAATATAATCTGTTGATTCAAAAACGATTTCGTTGATTTTGAATTGTCAAAACGATTCTGTCTGTTTCGAATTGGTAATAAAAAATTTGGTTGACAGATCACATATATCCCTGTTACCATTCGATTAATTCAATACGATTTCGTTTATTTTGAACTAGCATAAAAGATTTGGTTTATTTTACCAAGAATGATTTGTTTGTTTTGAATTAGTAATTAAGAGTTGGTTGATTCATTGTATACATTCTTGTTATCATTTGCATTAATTTAAAATGATTTTGTTGGTAAATATGACCAGCTACAGAATCGTGAGATTCTCCAGGTAGTCATAAAATTTGGATTTTGTTGATTTTACAATTAAAACATTACATAAAATTGTCTAATTTTTCCCACCTATAGGTACATATGACTTTCAATGGGAAATTGGACATGCTGTGGTAGTTTAAAACATGCTTTTTGTCATATAGTTTTGTTTTAGGTTGTTAGTTCCAGTTAGAAATAGAGATTTGGGAGATTGTTCCCATATTTTTGTAAACAGTTTTTGATAATTCCCACAGGGATGTTTTACCCTGTGGCCTTTATATACTCATTAATTTTTGTAATGAACCCATCACTGTTGGGAGAACAAAGACTATGGACTTATGATGATACAGACTTGAATGGAAGTGGATCTTTTGTAACAACTTTAGCTTTCAATTTATCATACTTTCGTTCAAGTTTTGTGCATTTTAATTTGTGATCAAGTTATTGACTACTTTAGATATCAAGACTTGTTACAGGTTGATGTGTTATGACTTAAATTTTGTCCATATTTGATGTGTCAAATTTTACTCGCAACAATCACTCTGTTTGAATTTAATTAACAGAAGGTTTATCTTCTTAATTAAATGAACTGTTCTGTACAAATCTTCACACAGGTATTTATCTAAATGTGATGATTTGTAAACTTTAAGATTGTTGTCGTTTTATGTCTTGTTTGTTCTATCATTCATATTCAAAGAGCACTACTGCTTCCTATTTACAAGAATCTTGTGGAAAATCTGTTGTGGGTTTCCTCCCATCAAATAGCTAAATCGAGTATTGTGCACAGGACAAATAGGAAGCGTTACTTCAGGTCATTTCGTTATTTGCAATTTAATAGTTAATAAATTCGAGAATTCTCAGTAGTTTAGATAGATGTATAGTACAGATTGTTATCTTAATTTCTTATCTTAGTTAGTTTACATTTCTCTTCTTTCACAGAAAAGATATAAAAAATCAAAAAATAATGGTTTCGCTGTCATAAGACATTTTACCAATGATTTTTGCAAATTTAGATCAAAATTTGTATTCTGTAAGTACTGTACATATATAATTGAGATCTAATTCTATTGATAGCTAACCATTTAATTTCATAGAACTATTGTTGTATAATATTAGTAAGTAAGTTGTATATATATACTTCAGATTTGTATATAGTTTGTTGTAGTTTCTTTTTTTTCACTTAGATTAGTTTCTTTAGTTTAGTTTTTCTTTCGTTTTCTTAGGACTTAGATCAGCCAACGGAGCCGCTAAACCCATCGGAGTGGATCATCCCAAACGGCTTGGGTTATTTAGACAACCCCGGACCGGATCCACCCCTCCAATTGACGAGTGGACAATTTCGCTCGTCAACACTACCATGATCCTAGTCTCGCAAACTAAAAATCCTTAAGAGATGGCTAGACCTAACGCAAAAGATTCATTTGTGAGGATTTAACTAGATTCTATAGTAACGACATATTTTAAAAACCAACCGAAGGTGTGTGACATGATCCACTCTCTTGCGAGAGTGAGTAGCAATATCATCGAGGTAAGCTTTGACTATATGCTTGAGATCGTGAAAAGTGAAATTCATGGCACGTTGGAAGGTTGCTTCGACATTTTTTAGGCCGAAAGGAATTTTCCGGTATGCAAAAGGACCCCAAGGAAATATAAATTTCATCTTTTGTTGGCCCTTAGGTTTGATCTAGACTTGGTTATATCTTGAAAATCCGTCCATAAAGGAAAATATTTCGCTTCCCACACACTCATCAAGAATATGATCAATGAAAGGTGTGAGGAAGTTATCTTTAGGAAAATATTTGTTCAGGTCGCGAAATTCCATACACACATGGATGGTTCCTTTCTTTTTATTCATAGGAACAAGGCTGGATACCCATTCGGTCAAGGGAACTAGGTAGATGAAGATGACATTAAGTAGCTTCTCCACCTCTGCCTTAATAGCGAGGGCCTTCCTAGGATTAACAACTCTAAGATGTTTTCAAACAGGTTTAGCATCTGGATAAGTTCTAATTTCATGTTCGACAATACGAGGGTCAATCCCTGGAATCTCTTCATATGACTAAGTGAATACATCTTGAAATTCTTTGAAGAGGTTTGTGTAGATCAGAATCTATTCTAGTGAACAATTCGCACCTATATTTATGTTCTCAATTTATCCAAGGGTACGAGAGATGTCGATCGAGATGGTAGGAGAAATACTTGCCATATTTCCTTCGACATAAATGTTGTGCGTATCAAGTGGAACTATGGCGTGATCAACTATCTCACTCAAGGTAGATCGAAAATCATCTTGCTAGATTCTTTCAAGATTTGGGAGGAAATAAGATCAATGATGCATGTCATCCCAAGGTCTCTCGGAAACATTAATGGCTTCAAGGATGGATTTGTCCGAAGGAAAAGTATCATCTAAGAAATCATGTGAACAAGATAACGAAGTGGCCCATACGGACCTAAGAACGGGATCCTCCTCATCCATCTATGAGGTAACAGGATCAGGATCGGTGGAAGAGTCAAGGATAGCTTGATATGCAATCTTCGTTGTCGATAGTGGCATAGCCATGCCAGCATGCGACTAACCTTCAATTGATGAATTCAGAGAAGGTAGGGTCCAAGGATCACTAAAATAGGAAGTGCATAAAGGAATGGACCTCTTTGCTGAAGCAGGCCTACTAGACATAGCATAAACATGGTGAATCAGTGCCAAGAAGTTGAAAGTACCCATGAGAGAAGAATACATTTTGACACCGATATTATTAGTTGTCGGCTAAGATTTTTTTATCACAGGAATCGACGGTCCAACAGATGTGTTAGGACTAGAGTATGCAAAGGATAATTGGTTGATCATCACGATCTCCCCCTGATGAGGAAAACAAAGTACACAAAAAATGGATGATACAATAGCGACCATAGCACAGGTCCAATTGCGACCTAGTAAAAAGTTATAATTGAGAGGTGCATCAACTACCTCTGCTTCCACCTCTACTGTCTTCCCACCTAACTGGAACAGAAAGGCAAGGATAATACCATGAGGGTGGAAGGAATGATCGTCAAATGCAGTCAACATGTTCAATGACTTGGAAATGGTTGGAGAACTGATAACTTTCCAACATACTAGGGACATCAGGCAAGTGGCAACACCTTCATCAACGACTGCTCGTTTGATAGTATACTTGGAATAATCCACGTGGATTTGAAAAGCCACATGGTAGGGTAAGAGAGGCTTCATGCCCATGACATCAAACTTGATGACTTTTGAGCCACTAGGTTCTAGAGCTCTTAAGGCAGAGAGTAAGGAATTCCTCTATGATGGACATGTCCGGAGTACCTCCAAAGCCGACATTGCACAAGGGGTTTGGCCCAAATATTAAAAAATAGAGTAGTTTTGGGAAACTCTAGCATTAGTATTTCGGTTAGAGTGCTTGAGTACTCCTTTCATAATACTAGGCGGTGGCTCTAGTTTCTCGATCTATAAGTTCGTCTCCGTGGGTGGAGGAGGAGCTTCTAGGCTGGTACTAGATTTTGAAGAGATATAATATCGAGATTGGGTGGCCATATCAATCTTCGTGTCGACCATATTGATTCAAACATGATCACCATCTTGCGACGGTGGGTTTTGACTTCCACCAGACGCATTTCCGATGCTCGAAGAACTCGAGGCTAAGTTTACAAGGAAACTTCACCTTACGCTTCTCTTTCTTGACCTCTCCAACATTATCATTTTGTTTCCCATTATTATCTTTGTCCTTGGGTTTATTATTATTATTATTCCCACCTTTACGATTATTTCAACCTTTCCTTTTATTCCCATCTAGTTGTTGGTTACCATTTGGGTTTTCCGATGATTGCACGGAATGTACATCCGTCGACTGGATGGGTTTCGAGGATCCAGATGAAGTTGGTCCTATGAAAGACTTCATTTCCGAGTCTATGGATTTTACATTGGCGGACCCTACAATGCCATCGACATGAGGTTCGAGAGTTTTTCTAGGATCGTGATTTTTTGACGGTGCATCTGGAAGAAGGTGGTATAACATCCCAGACTGAGCATATATCAAATCAAATTATTGGGCTCTAAGGATATCTTTGTCCGCGTTGAAGACCCCAGAAGTAGAAATGTCCTTTGAAATAGGAGCGTGTAAATACTTTAGGAACCATTATAGAAGAAAGGCTAGGGGTATAGGAGTCTTAACCAACTGCCTTCGCCTACACCATTCCTGGATATGGTTTGAGATGTGAGTGTCGGTACCCTTATGTAAAGTTGAAAAAAGTTCAAGGTCAACATCATAACGAATGAGAAGTTGAAAGTGATTAAGAAAGGCTAGAACCAACTAATGGAATGACCCATAGGTCCCCCTAGGTATCTCAATGTACCATTGTGACACCACTCCATTGAGAGTGCGATGAAACAATCGTAACCTAATAGAATCATGGTTCAAAGAATTTGATGAGAACCAAAGGTGAAAAGTAGTGACATGATCACCAGGGTAATCGCCATTCTTACCTTCAAACTTTGGAATGTCTGAGGGAATTTTGGTATGGACAGGGGGCCATGTGGGGTCATGACTCACTGGGTCATTCATTAGTTTAGAAAAATATGGCAGATTAAGTGTGGCCAGAAAGGGAATATGGGGTTGCGACACCTGACCCCATCCTCCTGAAAAAGATTGTGCGTTAGGAACTGCGTTCCATCCAAGATTCTGGTGAGGAATAAAACCTTGTCTAGAATTATAAGACCCTCCTCTAGGCTGATTCGTAAAAGATGGATTGGGCATCATTCCAGCAAGAATGTTCTGATAAGGGTTATGAAAATTTCCCCCAGTTGGATTAGATCCAAGATAGGGGTTGTTAAAACTTCCCCCAACTAGATTAGATCCAGGTTGGGGAGTGCCCAAAGTGTAAGACTGACCTCCTCTAGGTGGGAACCCGGAGGATTGAAGTGGATTCTTCATGCCAAAAGTATTGGTCGGAATCGACACCAAGGGGATAGGGATATAGGGAATAACTTGTCCGCTAGATGGGTTGTTCCATCCAGCCATAGAAGGATTAGATCCAGGGTTAAGAATAGGGACACTCCCTACATTAGGATTTGCTTAGGGAATATGAGAACCACCAAATGAGAAAGGAGTGTAAGGAGGTGTAGTGACCCCAAGTCCAAGGCTATCATTATGGCCAACAACTGGGATGGCAGTTGAAAACTGCGAGGTGAAGTTAGGCATACAATAAGAAAATGGAGTAGAAGCCATGGAGATGGTCTGAACATTGTAACTTGGCGAGTGTCCAAAACCCCCAAAAGGGTTTGAGGCAAGTGATGAAGCATTAACTACAATCTGAGCCATAGTACCGGTGTAAGCCTCCAACACTGCAACTGTAGCGGTTGCAGGTGTCAAAGGAGTGCCATTAATTATAGTGGGATTGGGAGTCGAAAAACTCCCAGTGTTCTGAAGACTGGACTCACTATTCATCCTTATGGGACCCCAAGTCTGAAAAGTGGATGTGTGTGTACCACTATTGATAACTCTATACCTTTTAGAAGGCAAGGCCTCGAAAACTGGTGGTAACTATAACAACCGAAGGGACTTGCAAGGAAGCTGGTCTGACTCCACGATGACTTAGGATTCTTCCACATATAAAAATATGCCTATGGCCCACTAGTAGTCAAAGAGCATACCAAAAATTCAAATGGCCAATATGCATGCAAACGGGATAAAGTGGCTGAGTGGCCTCCCTCGCAAAAGAAGGTATGTCTCATCCAAGAGGGACTTGAGAATCCCCGCTAAAGTTTGGAGGTAACAGAATTAGTTATAAGGGATCTCGTGGGCTTAACATCCAATCGGTCATATCCCCCAAGAGAGGTAATCCTCCATAAATACTGTGTGTTTTTTGACCCTTATTTGACTTAGGGTACGAGAAGAATAACCCCTGCAAGTAACCTATGAGATACCTAAGTCAAACAACTAATAAACCAATGTATAACCGATGAACAGGCGAGTAGTCATAAGTCTGGATCATCGTATGGGAAGGGTAGCAAAGCCTAAAACCTTGAAATCACTGCCTCTCATAGAGGTATGGGTACTAGAAAGATCCCCAAATACGAATAAATCCACAGAAATAGCTCTGACAATAGGTGAGTATCCAAGGGTTATCCCTTCAACTAACTTTACACGACCTCATGATTAACTCCGGTGTGAGTGGAGCCTCCTGATCTTATTGATTATACAATGGACTTCTCAACTCCCTGTCTCAGACACATATGTTGATTTAATTTCCTTGGAGAAGTTTACTCACAAAATCCTATTCCAAGGCACTAAATCCTAAGATAGTTTTTGCACCCTAAAACTAAAATCGTGACTAATCAATTTTAGTTTAAAGCATAAATTTTATTGGTCGTGGTTACTCAAAAAGGTATGGAAGTGAAACTCATGGTGTTATGACTCTGCCAGAAAATAAATATGGATATAATGCAAACTCTATATTTAAATTTTCAATGAATGATATGCTAATAAAAATAGTGCAGTCTTCAATTTCAAATCTGCAACTCAGAAGTAAAATACAGTCTTTCGCTAAATGTGCTAAGCTAATGATAAATATTCGAAGACAAAAATTCCAACCAATGCAAAATGCCTATTTTTTTGTATTTTCAATATTCTAAAAAGAAAATGCATGGACTAATAAGAAACTTGACATGTGAATTCTACTGTGTATAAAAGCAGTAACTCAAGAAGAATACCAGGAATCCAAGCAAACAGCCCAGAAGCCAAGGACAAATTAAAAATAGAAAACAAAGAGAAAGACTACGCCCAAAAATTCAACTCCAAACAAGCTTCCTGTCATCCCAGATAATCTCAACAGACACTACAGAGACCTAAGAAGGCTCAACAATATTTAAATCCTACCCAACAGTCACTCAACCAAGCAAACAAGAAAGGGGAATTGGTATACATGACTGTTCAGGAGAACAGAGCATATATACTCTTCTGGCAGTGACACAACAAGAGTGTATACATGATTGTCAAGGCAAAAAGGGCATATATGCTTTAAAACAAGGCCAGGCAAGGGTAAAAGGTTGAAAACTCAGACTCAGAGTGAACAGGATCTGTCAAGCAGTGGTATGACAAGAAACACAAAGAAAAAAGAGCAATGTAAGAAGAAAAAGTACTTCAACCCTTAGAAGGAAGATCTCTCCCTAGTAGAGTCACCATTTCTGTTATAAGGGAAAAAAACTCTATGGCCAAGGGTAAACCACAACAGACAGGTATGACTATAGAAATCAACTCAATTCCAACATATGCTCTATAGAATAATGTGCAATAAAAGAAAGAGGCCTACCTCAATTCAACGTTTGATGATGTTCCACCATTGAGCACTTTGACCCAAAGCTTTATACCTGCAAGAAGTTCTCAACAAACAAGAAAAGAAAGTATATAGTGATGATATAAAATGGATTAGCACATTAGATAGGATAATCCATTGATAAACGTTACAAACATGCCCATGGATAATAATCATATATTTGCAAGATACCAACAGGACAGGAAAGGAGTATTTCTATTAATAATTTATCAACAAAAGTGTCAACATTACAGACTTCTGTGTCGGCATGGTTCAAAACCAAGAAACCAAGTTCCTTCCAACTAGGTGTCCACCACTTCAATCCTCCACCAAAGGAAAGCTCATGAGAAAGAGGCAAAGAGGTCCTCTCAACAATAAGGGAAGAGCTTGGCGACTAAACACTGTGTTCAAACTTGAGGGACAAAGGGATGAAGACTCAATATGAAGTAATTTCTCCAGAGTAACTTTGCTCTCAAAGTTGAATGCTTTCTCTCTTTTTTCCATAGTTCGAAATTGTTCTCTTATATCCTCCAGAATGAAACTGAAGGACTGAGTCGGAATGTTTCTAGTATATGGAAGGCCAAGGATCAGAGATCCTCTGTCATGACATGGAAACCCGACCTCATTTTGTATTTTCTGGCACAAATCCTGATATATACGAGTTGTAATGGATCAACAAGCGTATACGCATCTTGCATAGAAGTTAGGGAGTGTATTTGTGGAAAAATGTATATTTTTATCTCTGGATTCATCAAAAAATGGATGAAAAGTTTTCATAGGGAAATGGAAAAAGGCCCTCTGTGCAAGATAGCGATAGTGAGGCAAATCTTGCTATAATAGCTTGAAGTTCTCGAAAGCTTCCAAATGAAAGGGAAATCCTTTATATATGCCATAGGTGGGTTTTATCCATCAGATTTGATCTCGATGAGCCTTGATTCATCTTCGTTTACTCATAGGCTCTCCCATCAAGTAACCTTCTGTATTAAAGTGTGAAAAATGGGTAAAAACATCTTCCGAATAGTCATTGATGAAGGAGCCTTGACTTGCATCATGTCTATTTCTTGTTGGAAGGCCCGTGGCTCTCCTAAACTCAAAAAATATGCAATACTATGAAAGGAATTCGACGGACAAAAGTTCCAACCCCATGGAAAAATCACCACCTTACCCATCAAGTTAGGTGGCAAGACTGTCTCTATTGATGTTGAGGTTGTCAACACACCTCTTGAGTAAAATATGTTACTCAGGCATACTTGGTTCTATGAGATGATTGTAGTTGTCTCTTTGGTCTTTAGGGTCCTATGTTTCCATCACCAAGGGAGAATTGTTATGATTGATCAACTCACATTATGTACTCCATACCTTGGATCCAATGCAAGGTCAAATGTACCATTTATTGGTGATACCACGCAGATTTTCATTAATGTCGGTGCAAGGATGTTTAAATATCCTTCACTGATGGGAATGTTTCCTCTTTCTCCATCATATACCACTACAAGCATCACTCCTATCAACATGTTTTACTCATCTACCAGTGGATCCCTTGGGTCTGTTGACCCTTGGGTGGTACCTCACCTTGAGGATGTTGATAAATATCAAGAATCCATGCCTCTCATTGGTCGATATTTTTGATCTATCAATCCTATCAACATCTATTGATATTGGTCAACACCTCCATTCTCATATGGAGTGTGATCAACCCTGTGATCACTGAAATTTCATCTGCAAATGGTTACAAGAAATCGACATCGTCAAATAGGTATGAGGTCACCCATGGACCAAAATTACCACAAACGCATTTCCAAAGGGTCAAAAACTATACAACCAGTGACAAAATTGAAAGGTTTTATGCATACACAGGGTGCGTGCACACATGCACAAAACATAAACACAGGAATCGTGCACATGCACATGATGCGCAACTGTTGTCGCAAAAATCTGCGCACCTGAGAAACAACGCATTTATGAGAGTGGTTGGCCTCCCACACACTTCTGGTTCAGCTTCTAAGTTGATTTGACACTCAAATCTGGACTAGATTTGATTGAGTGGTTGGTCAAAGACCTAGAAATTCCCTAATTATCCTCTTTGCACACTACAAACTGGTTGGACAATACCTCAAATAAATGCTATAAAAAGGCCATGGATGCACTTCATTTTTCAAGGAATTCAATAGCAAAGTTATGCTGCCACTATTCTCTTGAGGAATCATCTATTCTCTTCAAGAGTATACTAGCATCATTACATCGGGCAATCCATCTCACCCGTTGAGTGGATTTGAAAAGAATTCTTTCACCATTTTCATTTTCAAAGTTGTAAGAAGAGATTATTTGTGGGGGTCCAAGAGCCCTCCCTTGGAGGAAGAAGGGACTCATAGTCCTCTTTCTTCTTGGTGTTTTCTTTCACTAATATCAGCCTTACCATTGGTGACATGGGTCTCATTGTTTCTTTTGTACTTATGTCCCTATGTTCATTAGTTTAGTTGTTATTTTATTTCTTACTTTATTTCTTAGTTGTTCTTTTATATTTCTTTCTATAACCCTTTTCCTTACAGTTGTCCTTCTTAGCAAACCCAACTAAGCTTGCAAGAACCTCTATTTTTCTCACTAAGGTGACAAAAGAGGCGCAACAGATTGGCAACTCCACTGGGGAAAGACATAAATTTCCTACCCCATTTGGGTTTTTCTAGCTCTTCTTTTGGTTTATTTAACTTGCAGGTGCATTAACTGGTCTAAGTCAACCTGCAAATCATCCAATTCCAAGTTGAATTGAGAGAATTCCATCCAGAATTTTCATTCATGGCCGTGTGTCATCTGTGCATCGATTTTTTGTCCCACAGACGCGCATCGTGTGCACATGCACCTAAGTCACAGTTTTGTTCTGTGCACTTGTGCCCATTAGCTCGTTTCGGTCTACACACATGTGCTCAGTGCGCCTCTGTCTCCACTGAGACCTGTGCACCTGTGAAAAAAATACACATTGTAAGGTTTTTGAGATTTTGGGAAGGCCCTTAGCCTTCTAAAAATTGATTTCATGCATGTCTTAAGCTGCACCACACTTAGTCCCCTCTTCATATAAAGGGATTAATCAAAACACATAGGCACTTAGGAGGTTTAAAATCATTATTTCCTCTTTTTCTTTCATTTTTTCCACATGGATGGCTTGCTTTGACTAAAAATATAAGTTGTAAATCATTTACAATCACATCTAACTTGCATTGGGACTAGAAGTTTGATAACAATTGTTTAGTATGCTCTCCTCTCGCGCCTCCAAGCGACCTTGAGAATCAGAAAAAGATTGTGGGACAATTTCATCTCCCTTAAAAAGATTAAAACCTTTAGGAGAAGACAACAACCCTTCTTGGGACTCCTCTTAGTTTATTTTTTCAAGAACATCTTAATATTGTAATGGGCCCATACATGCCCACATGCCACAAAGATAAGATATTGTTGAAATTTACTTTCTTAGATTAAATCACTAGGTAAGTCTAAATGTTTTGTAACGGGCCCATACATGCCCACATGATCACAATCTAGGATAGTTTCAAAGATTTTCTTAGATTACATCACAATAGGGAGTTAAAGGAATAGTAATGGAACCACATGTCCACATTCTAGCTTCCTAGGGACTTTTGAATTATGCAAGGTTGTACCAAAGGCACTTAGTTAATTAGGTAATCAACACTTGTAAGGACCAAGTGAAGTCCACATGCAGCAAGGTGACACCTAATTCATTAAAACATTGGCACACTTTCACTCATTCACACACAAAAGTCACTTATCACTCACATAGTTTCTTCTTGAAATGTGAAGGTCAAAGTAAGTTTCCTCCAAAGGGATTCTGAAAACACCCCACCCTTTTCTTGATGAAACTATCCACTCCCATTTAATTTCAACGAGGTTGGTTCACACCCCCAACCTCCCAAACAAATACATCTAATTTTTTTTGTAAAAACTCACTAGGTTTTCCTCCACAGGGGGTGCCAAAATAAATTTTTTAGTCTAGGTAGGATTTCGGGGATAGGCATCCAAATAACTCCCCGTTATCTGGTTCTCACATTGTCAAAACCATAGAAGTTGTCAAATAGGGAACTAGAAATCCTCCAAGTCAAGTGTTCCTAACACCATAAGGCAAGGAGATACTCGTAAAGGGTTGAAGGCCGAGGTCCGGTTGTTCTGTGTGTCCCCCCTTGAGGCACCCACCTCTTGGACGGGATCCATCCCGTGACCCATTTCTTAGGCCGAAAATCTAAATGTCGCACTTTGACCGAGGTACCTAGTGACCAAATTTTAGGACATATACCTAGGTGGCAATTGTGGGCTGCAATTGCACCTTGATTGGATTTTGTGTGGCTATTGGGAAATATTGCCAACTCTTTCAGGATATGCCCCCTTTACCCCTCATTATAACTGATTATTTCATCCTTCACTAGTTTCTCTTCCGGTGACTTCAGACCCCATAGTTGAGTACTATAGGAAGGTCCAGTGCTATTTGAGAGGAAGGATGTTATGTCTTTTAGGATGCGAGCATTTTATTTGATTCCCCACACGGATAAAACCCACTTCTCCACATATATGCTTCTTTTTCAAAACACTTTATGTATGATGCACTTCTCATTACATTTTGATTTAGATATATATATTGTGTAAAGTTCAAAATTTGCAGCAAAGGTTGTTGTTTACTTTCTCTCATCACATTTCGCACAAATCCACTCAACTATTCGATCATCATAGGGGACCCACAGAACCCCCGTCGTTACAGACATTTACTAAACCTCCCTCCTATTTTAGGGGGAGTTCCTAGACTTGCCAACTCATCGACACCACCTTCACACACTCCTGTGAGTGCTATTGTCTTAGGATCAGCTTTTCTTTGTTCCACATTACTTGGGTCCACTTCCCAAGTCCCTCCGTCCACTCGCTCTCCTTTACACGGAAGCGGGGGACCAACTTCCTCTCAAGGGGGGAGTACCAAACCACCTAGTCCCCCTCAAGGGTCAAGTTCACAACACACTCACACCATGGTTGCAGCTAATCCTCCCCCCCCCCACTGCAGATGCCATATTTGGCCTCTCTTAACATACCAGATCTAAGAAAACTCACCAATGATCCTATATTGCATGACCCCACATGGCCTGCAATGCCCACCAAACTACTTTCATACATCCCCAAGTTTGAAGGAAAGGCAGGAGATGACCCCGCCAACCATGTCATGACTTTCCACCTATGTTGCTCTTCCAACAAAATTATGGATGATTCCATCAGACTATGATTATTTCAATGCACACTCATTGGCCCATCTGCCAAATGGTATGTAGATGAAAAATCAGGGTCCCATGCGACTTTCGAGTCCTTGGACAAAGCATTTTTTACCTTCTTCCAATTACCAATCCGCCATGACAATGGCATTTAACTACTCTCTAATTTCAAACAAACCTCAGCCACACATATCACTGATCACATTCACGAGTGGCATAGACGACGTAGTTTGTGCAAAGCTGAAACCACCAAACAATAATGTCTTGACTGGTTTCTCAGATCACTTGTCTCTCTCCTTGGTAAAGATGTAGCTTCCACCTTCCCTCAATCAGAAGAAGAAGCCATCAGTAAGGCTAAAAAATACGACCTCATCTATTCACAATCAGGGTACTTATACACAATACTTCCTAACCTCCCAAAACCCGTGCCATTCGGTCAAGACAAACCTGGGATGTCTCACTCAGCAGACGGATTGATTGGTAATACCACACACCACAATCCTCAACCCCAACCACCACCAATGTATGGCACACCTCAATATCCTTCGACATATGGGGGAACCTCTTATTACCCCCCACCCCCTTATCAACAACTATACCCTGTTGCTATTTCTCCGCCCATCAGTGGGCCACCGCCAACACCCCCACTACACCAACATATCCAAACAAGTTCTGGTACCCCCTCTACCTCAGCTTATACTATGAGTATTAGTGAAAGAACGATGCCTTCCTATGTACCTTATGGATCAAAACACCCACAAAATCCATAATTTCCCTTTCTTGTTCCTCCACAGCCCATGGCACCCCCACACCCTCACACTGGAGTGAATTTTGTTCAACCCTCTCCCATTCAGCAATATCAAAATTTTGAACAGTTGAATATAGAAAATCCGACCCATCCATAGAATAATGCCAAAAAGAAAGGAATAAACAGGAACAATAACAACCCACTCCAAGGTGGGAATCAACCCCAACAAAACCACCTAGTTGGGGGCAACCAGAACCAAGGGAATCGGAACCCCCAGGGAGGCAACAAAAACGGGCGTCAAGGGAGAAATAACAATACTATTAAAACCAACTTCCCTTTTGCCCTTTGCGGTGAGTTTGGTCATTATACTCATCATTGCCCCCAAATCGATGATTTTTAATGGCTCAAAGACTTAGGCAGTCTGCCACATCCCCCAGCACCACCTGCCCCTCAGCAGGCCCCACAACAATATGTGCAACAACCCCCCCCAGTCGTGCTACAAAATCCCATTCCACACCAAGGTGTGATAAACACCCAACAGGACACACAGCCTACCCCACCTCAGTCAGTATAGTACCTCAACCCAAACAATCTAGCAGATCGCACGATCCTCCTCACCAGTGAGGAAGAAATCCTTCTGTAAACACGTAATCCTCAGTACCATGCACCCACTAAGTCCCCTCCCATTCCTCCAGAAATAATCCTCACACCAACGGGACCCCCATTGGTGATCCCTCGCCCTAACGAGACCACCTCTTCGCATTCCTTGCATCCCATTGCGCAGGAATGTCCACAACCCACAACCTAGGGCAGCTCATAATTATAGTTTGGTTGATGGCTTAGAACAATCCCCAGTTGCCATGTCAGTCTTAGAAGTCCTTCAGGCTTGTCCCACTCAACGGAAATCATTACTTTCTGCCTTAGGTGTAGTCGACCCCGCAGATACTCGACTCATTATATTTGATCTTGACAGCTGAGAACCTCTCCTTCCCTCTTTGATCACTTTTCAAATCCCAGTGAAAATTCAGAACATTACAGTTCATCGGTGCATCATCGATGAAGGTGCATCCACATGCATTATGTCCAAATCTGTATGGAAGAAACTTGGTTCCCACAAACTCATACCATCTGCCATTACCTTACGAGCTAATGACATATGACCATCGCCTCCTGAAGGGCTCTTCCAAAATGTCCCTGTAGAACTTGGGGGAAAGACTATTTTCATCAACATTGAAGTTATCGACGCCCCACTCGAATATAATATCCTGTTTGGTCGTAGCTACATGTACGCTATGAAGGTAGTTGCCTCTTTCATCTTTCGAACAATGATGTTCCCCCATAACGAGAAGATCGTTACCATTGACCAAGTCTCACATTACGAGCCTAACCCTTTTGCCAACATCGATAACATTCTTCCTCTCATCCACACAAGTCATGACACATACCCACTCATTAAAATGGGTCTCGGTATTTTCAAACCATCATCGTTAGAAACTTACCATGGTACACAACCACTCCTTCATCCTTCCAATCAAGTATGCTTCGTATCATCCAACATAATTGATATAGAGGATGCCCTTCCTCCTAGGGAGGCTTCTATCATATCTGACGTCCCACTAGTCGCAAAGCTCCCCCCTCACGAGCCTCCTATGAACTCGTCGACCCAACTAGTCCACGATTTCATCTCTCCCCAAGGCCATGTCCTAGTTTGGGAGATAGTTCCCCAAGACATTACTCAAATCCCCTTCTTCTACCCTCCACCTAGCGTACAATATTTCCAAGTACCCGCAATTCTTACCCTCCCTAATATGGTGTTAGCAACTCCAGTTTGGTATTTACATCCACCAGAGATGGTTCCTTGACCATCCCTTTCCCCCCAAATGGAAGGAATCCCAATGACGATTCCCATACTCACTCCCACCATACCCTCTACACCCCCACTCACTACTCTCCCTGCCACAGTTGGGGGCAGGAGAAAGAAGAAGGAGCCCACAACTCCACTTCCGTCACACGTCCAACCCCCCTTGCACGCTATGTGAGAAAAAAAGACACCAAACCAACAACTGCCCATCTCTATCAAAGTTACGGAACTTGATTCCACTCAGTCAAACACCATCAACGCTCACCACCATAGCAAGTACTTCCGCCACCACCCCTCATTCAAGTAGTAAAGGGCTGGGAACCAAATTCACTTGCGCTATATGTTTAGAATATGGCCATTATACACACCATTGCCCAGCACTGCCACACTTCCGGTAGACATTAGCCATAGTATGCCAAAGCTTCTAGAGTGAACCCAATCTAGCTACGTTATCCCTACCAAAAATCACTAACATCCATTATGTGACAACTTCAGTCAATGAATGTATGAGATGCCCTTTCTCTCTATGTGAATCCTTAGATAATTTTACATACCAATGTCCTATGATCATTGAATATAGGCAAAGCCAATTGACCCTGATCCAAACCCCTACAGAATCAATGGTTGACCTTACCTTGTCACTAGAGATTCTTCATATCATTTCTCTTGAACCCGAGGCCCTACCAAAGCCTCCATGGTTCCTGGATGACTTATCTGAGGATTCTCCCCCAAATCCCCCCAATTCTCCCATTCATTCCCTTACGAAAATTTTACATCCAACTACCATGGGTACTCCTCAATACTTCGATATTTGGTTTATGTTGAGCGAACCATTACAATCTCATTGCATCGTTCCCCTTGCTTCTTCATCACCAAGGGGTAGCCACATGACAACAGTCACCGATATCACTCTTCACAACCCCTTGTATTCCCACCAATTACATTGTGACGAGGAAATACTCGAAGAGTTAAACACCCCTGACTACCCATGGGATGTGCTACACCACTGAGCACTCTTCTTTCCACAGGAATCCTCCCCGCCTCCTAACCAACACCCCATATACACGATCGAAACCAAGGATTTTATCCCATCAGGGAATATCGACTAGTTCAACAACCCCATTCTTGCCCCTGATGCTTTTGAAGAAGGCAACATGGCCAACATTTCCCCGACCATCAAAGTTGACATTTCCATAAAAAATGGCATCATTGAGGAAATCACCATTGGCGCCGCTTGCACTCCTCAAGAAATCACCGCCTATAAAGCCCTCTGTTATCACTGAAATTTCGTCTGCAAATGGTTACAAGAATTCATCATCGTCAAACAGTTATGAAATCATCCATGGACACGAATTAACACAAAATCATTCATAAAAGGTCAAAAACTATACAAATAGTGAAAAAATTGAAGGGTGCTATGAAGACACTGGGTGTGCGTGCACATGCGCGAAACATAAATGCAAGGTTCACACACATGCGCATGATGTGCAATTGTTGTCGTAAAAAGACGTGCACCTAAGAAACGACACATTTATGAGAGTGGTCAGCCTCCCACCCACTTCTGGTTCAACTTCCAAGTTGATTTGACACTCAAATATGGACTGGATTTGACTGGATGGCTGGTCAAAGACCTAGAAATTCCCTAATTAGCCTCTTTACACACTACAAACTAGTTGAACAATAACCCAAAGGAATGCTATAAAAAGGCCATGGATACACTTCATTTTTCAAGGAATTCAAAGAAAAGTTATGCTGCCATTATTCTCTTGAGGACTCTTCTATCCTTGCCAAGAGTATACTTGCATCACTGCATTGGGAAATCCATCTCTCCCCTTGAGTGGATTAGCAAAGAATTGTTTCACCATTTTCATTTTTATTTTCAAAGTTGTAAGAAGAGCTTACTTGTGGGGGTCCAAGAGCCCTCCCTTGGAGGAAGAAGGGACTCATAGACCCCTTCCTTCTCAGTGTTTTATTTCACTAATATCAACCTTATCATTGGTGACATGGGTCTCATTGTTATTTTTCTCCTTATGTACCTATGTTTATAAATTTAGTTGTTGTTTTATTTCTTAGTTTAATTCTTAGTTGTTGTTTTATATTTCTTTTTCTAACCCTTTTCCTTGCAGCTGTCATGCTCAACAAACCCAACTGAGCTTGCAAGCACCTCTATTTTTCTCATTAAGGTGACGAAAGAGGCGCAACAGATTGGTGACTCCACTCGGGAAAGGTATCAATTTCCTACCCCATTTGGGTTTTTCTAGCTCTTCTTTTGGTTTATTTAACTTGCAGGTGCATTAACTGGCCTAAGATGACCTGCCAATCATCCAATTCCAAGTTGAATTAAGAGAATTCCATCTAGAATTTTCATTCACGGCAATGTGCCACCTGTGCGTGGGTTTTTAGGCCCACAGACGCGCATTGTGCGCACATGTGCTTAAATCACAGTTCTTTTCTACACACGTGTGCTTATTGACTTTTCTCTGTCTGCGCACATGTGCTCTATGTGCCTCTATCTCCACTGAGACCTGCGCATTGTTGGCAAATGTTTAACAGGTAGCGTATGCTTGTCATTGATGGCAAGTACAACAGTGAAGATGTCATGAGTATAGGAAGATTGTAACAGACAAGCATCAGAAGTAGTTTGGGAAGACACTGCAGAGGAAGGTTGGCATGCTTTATAGGCAATATGCACTTGTCATTGATGGTAGGATCAGAGTGTGCATCTATGGAAAAACAGGAACAACGTAAGATTAGGAGGAAATAGTGCAAAGTCGAATGCAGTGCGTAGGTGTGCACCAGGGATGAGGTTAACTCATGGCTAAAGCTCAAGGGAGATAGCGTGCTTAGGATCACAGGTGGATCAAAGGTCAAGGCTTGGAGGATGCCTAAGATTGGAGGAGAAGCGTCAGTGATCGTTGGATCCCATACCAAATTCCCGATGACCGTCAGATCTCAATATAGACAAGAGGAGCGCGCAAATATGGAGGATAAATCTCGGGCGTTAGATCCGAGCGCAGGGTCCAACCACCATTGGATCGAGGAGAACCTGCACGTTGTTTAAAGTGCAAGGAGTAGAGGGCTCACAAAATCCCGAAAGAAGGAGGACCGTCCATATTCAGGAAGGACACGTGGGGATAGATCCTCAGTTCGCTAACTAGAGAGTCAAAGGAACGATGTTCCCTAACCTCTCGAAATCATGATTTAATCTTAGCCGTTAGATTAAGGTTGAATCTGGACTATTGATTCTAGTCCATGTCAAAGTTTCGGGGATCGAGAGTTGGAGATGTCAAGTAATAGCATCCACAGAAATCCCGATTTCGCGATATGAAAAATAGTGACTTAATCACAGCCATTGAATCAAGATCAGATATGGACCATTGAATCCAACTCCATATCAGAGTTTCACGAATCGCGACATGGAGAGACAATAAAACAATGCAACAAGAATGTCGAAATCGCGATATACAAAATTGTGACTTAATCGCAGCCGTTGAATGAAGATCATATCTGAACCGTTGATCCAAGACCATTTTTGGGTTTCAAGGATCGAGTGTTGGAAATGTCAAAGAATATTAACATCAAGAATCTTGATATCACGATATGCGAAGTTGCAACGTAATTGAAACCGTCAGATCAAGTTGTGATCTGGACCGTTGATACGACTCCATTACGGAGTTTCGTGGATCAGGACTTTGAAGTGACAAAAACACAGAACAACAAGAGTGTTGAAATCGCGATGTGTGAAATCTCGACTGAATTTGAACCATCAGATCAAGATGTGATCTAAACCATCGACCTGAATCACGTTAGCATACCACGTCAGCTAGGAACACGTGGCACAACCAAGTAATGACAAGTGTCAGACTTATTCAACATTTCAGGCACATGTAAGTCACGAATCAGAGTGACACGTGGCAGTATTAAACACATGTCAGTCCACGTGTGATGTCAGCAGATTTACACCACTCGAGAGATGGACAGATGTCAGAGGACGAGGAGGGGCTAAAGGGAATGAGCCTTGTCGCACGGTTAGGTGGAGAACGATACAAAAGGTGACACGACAGGAGTGGGGTCCTTCATCAATACCCTACCATTCCGGACCTCCCCCCCCCCCCGTATTAAAGATAGAAAGGCAAGGGGGCTCCAGAATCGCTTGAGCACCGTTGATCCGGGCACTCTAATCCTGGCCGCTCGAGAGATGCGTGCCCAATTCCAGATCCCCCTCCTCCGCTTAAAGGTAGAATGGCAGGGGGGCTCTGGAATCCAATCGCGATCGTATATCTGGGAGCACAGATTCTGTCCATCTAGATTTTCTCTCTACATATCCAAAAGATGCATTTGCGCCCCAAACTTAGGAAGGCATAAGCTCGACTTTGCCAAAGAAGACGAGGAGTCTCAACTGCCAGAGAGGTTGAGCAATATCAGTAGAACACCCAGTGATGTTGGATGCATGGTGGAAAACGACCAAAGAAGCTGAAGAGTCACGATGATGATCAGACAGAGCACTCAAGTTACGGAGGAATTTGGCACAGAGTGTGCATGCAGAGGAATTGCGAATATCGCATGCACAAGGAGCACAGGTACTATAATAATGAGGAACAAAGAAGAGATGGGGGTTGTTGTCATGGTGGGGGATTCAAGTGTGAGCAAGGAGGCAGAGCACAAGAGTAGAGATGCATGGTAGAGGAAGGTTGCATCAAAGGGATATGGTGCAGAGAGTATAAAAGGCTGAAGAACAGAAAGTGAAAATGGCGTGCAGAAGACACTGATGCAGAGAGGGAAGAGCGGCGTAACAGAAAAATAATAGGGCTGGTAAGCCATTGAATTATTTTATATCACTGTAGAGTTTTAGTAACAAAGAATTTATTAATCAGGGTGGTTGGGAGGTGCTAGGGAGGACTGGTGTCCTCAAAGGTTCGAGTGGGTGCTTGAACACAGGGAGTTGGTGCTTCCTTCTAGTTGGTACTAGAGGAACCAGGGAGTTGGTTCTTCCTTCTAGTTGGTGCTTCCTTCTAGTTGGTGCTAGAGAAACCAGGGGTTGGTGCTTCCTTCTAGTAGGTGCTAGAGAAAACATAGATTCAGTGCTCTCAGCAAGTTCCAGCTTGCAAAAAAAGACGTTGTAGCCTCACAATGAGTTGGTGCTCATATGTATGATAATGTAAAGTATGTAGATAATACTTATCATATAAAGAAAATGAGTTTTTTTACCCTGTATGGGTTTCCTCAGGAACTATCTATCTCTGTCTTTCTCATATATGTGACTGATGTTGAATGTGCCTTTGTTTATTTCACTGCATTATTATGATCATCATTGAGTGCCTTGTAAAGATTTTAAAAGAATCATAATTGTTTAAGCACGGTAACAACTGATTCACCGCCCCCTCTCAGTTGTCCAACAATTGGTATCAGAGTTGGCCCCTTTTATCTAAGGGTAGATCCTAGAGCTTAAACATGTCAAGCCATGAAGGAAATTCAACCAATAAGGCCCCTCTATTCAATGGAACAAACTTTGCCTTTTGGAAAGTTAGAATGAGAACCTACATAATGGCATTAGGTGTAGATGTCTGGGATGTGGTAGATACTAGGTATGTAAATCCAGTTGTGCTAGCTAATAAGGATGAAAAACTAGAATTTAGCTTCAATGCTAAGGCTATGAATGCTATCTTGAGTGGGCTTGTAGAAGCAGAATTCATAAAATTTATGCACCTAGAAACTGCTAAAGAAATGTGGGACAAACTCATTAGCAGTTATGAGGGTAATGAGAAGGTAAAGGATGTAAAGCTTCAAACCTACAGAATATAGTTTGAACAAATGAAGATGAAGGAAGATGAAACTATTGGAAAATACTTTCTGAGAATAGAAGAAATGGTAAATGTAATGAAGGTAGTTGGTGAAACAATTGGGGAACCTTTTTTAGTTCAAAAAATCTTGAGATCTCTCCCAGATAGGTTCAACCCGAAGGTCTCTGCTATAGAAGAAATTAATGATCTAAAAACCTTGCAGTTTGATCAACTTCTAGGAACACTGACTACATATGAAATGAGAATAGTTAAAGATAAACCCACCTCCAGAGAAGCATCATTTAAAGAAGACAAGAATGAGGATTCTGAGCCCGATGAAATTGAAGAAAAATTTGTGAA
>ML784079.1:535481-552271 GCA_009831015.1 Picea engelmannii | reverse complement strand
CGGACTATTTTCAAAATATGACTTTTGAGAAAATGACAAGTGTAACCTTCTTCAGGAAAAAGTTCTTAATGAAGAGTTTGATCTTCCATTATCATGACATAATCATAATATCATCTCGATAACCAAAAATGTGGATAACAACGGACATCAGAAGCAGTTTGGGAAGACATTGCAGAGGATGGTTGGCATGCTTTATAAGCAGTATGCGCTTGTCATTGATGGTAGGATCAGAGTGTGCATCGATGGAAAAATAGGAACAACGTAAGCTTAGGAGGAATTAGCGCAGAGTCGAATGCAGTGCATAGGTGTGCACCACAGATCAGGTTAACTCATGGCTAAAGCTCAAGGGAGATAGCATACTTAGGATCACAGGCAGATCAAAGGTCGAGGCTTGGAGGATGTGTAATCTTGGAGGAGAAGCGTCAGTGATCGTTGGATCCCATCCCGAATTCTCGACAGATCTCAATATAGACAAGAGGAGCATGCAGATATGGAGGATAGATCTCAGGCGTTAGATCCAAGTGCAAGGTTCGACCACCGTTGGATCGAGGAGAACCTGCACATTGTTTAAAGTGCAAGGAGTAGAGGGCTCACAAAATATCGAAAGAAGGAGGACTGTCCATCTTCAGGCAGGACACGTGGGGATAGATCATCAGTTCGCTGACTAGAGAGTCAAAGGAACGATGTTCCCTAACCTCTCGAAAACATGATATCTAAAATCATGTTTTAATCTCAGCCGTCAGATTAAGGTTGAATCTGGACTGTTGATTCCAGTCCATGTCGGAGTTTTGGGGATCGAGAGTTGGAGATGTCAAGTAATATCATCCATAGAAATCCCAATTTCGCGATATGAAAAATCGCGACTTAATCGCAACCGTCGAATCAAGATCAGATCTGGACCATTGAATCCATCTCCATATCGGAGTTTCATGAATCTCGACATGGAGAGACAAGAAAACAATGCAACAAGAATGTCGAAATCGCGATATGCGAAATCGTGACTCAATCACAGCTGTTGAATCAAGATCAGATCTGGACCATTGATCCAAGACCATTTCAGGGTTTCGAGGATCGAGTGTTGGAAATGTCAAAGAATATTAACATCAAGAATCATGATATCGTGATATGCGAAGTCGCGACGTAATTACAACCATCAGATCAAGTTGTGATCTAGACCGTTGATACGACTCCATTATGGAGTTTCGTGGATCAGGACTTTGAAGTGACAAAAACACAGAACGACCAGAGTGTCAAAATCGCGATGTGTGAAATCCCGACTGAATCTGAACCGTCAGATTAAGATGTGATCTGGACTGTCAACTTGACTCACGTCAGCATACCACGTCAACTAGGAACACGTGGCACAACCAAGTAATGACAAGATTCAGAATGATTCAACATTTCAGGCACATGTAAGTCATGAATCATAGTGACATGTGGCAGTATTCAACACGTGTCAATCCACGTGTGATGTTAGCAGATTTACACCACTCGGGAGATGGACAGATGTCAGAGGACGAGGAGGGGCTAAAGGGAATGAGCCTTGTCGCACGGTCAGGTGGAGAACGATACAAAAGGTGACACGATAGGAGTGGGGTCCTTCGTCAATACCCCACCATTCCAGACCACCCCCCCATATTAAAGGTAGAAAGGCAAGGGGGGTCTGGAATCATTTGAGCATAGTTGATCTAGGCACTCTAATCCTGGCCGCTCGAGAGATGCGTGCCCAATTCTGGAACCCCCCCCTCCACTTAAAGGTAGAATGGCAAGGGGGCTCTGGAATCCAATCCCGACCGTAGATCTGGGAGCACAGATTTTGGCTGTCCATATTTGCTCACTGCATATCCAAAAGATGCATTTGCACCCCAAACTTAGGAAGTCATAAGCTCGACTGCACCAAAGAAGACAAGTAGTCTCAACTGCCAGAGAGGTTGAGAAATCTCAGCAGAACACCCAGTGATGTTGGACGCATGGTGGAAAATGACCAGAGAAGCTGAAGAGTCACGATGATGATCAGATAGAGCACTCAAGTTAGGGAGGAATTTGGCATGGAGTGTGCATGAAGAGGCATTGCGAATATTGCATGCACAAGGAGCACAGGTACTATAAGAATGATGAACAAATAAGATATGGGGGTTGTTGTCATGGTGGGGGATTCAAGTGTGAGCAAGGAGGCAGAGCGCAGGAGTAGAGATGCATGGTAGAGGAAGGTTGCATCAAAGGGGTATGGTGCAGAGAGTATAAAAGGTTGAAGAACAAAAATTGAAAATGACGTGCAAAAGACACTGATGTAGAGAGGGCAGAGAGGTGTAACAGAACAACAATAGGGCTGGTAAGCCATTGAATTATTTTATATCACTGTAGAGTTTTAGTAACAAAGAATTTATTAATCAGGGTGTTTGGGAGGTGCTAGGGAGGACTGGTGTCCTCAAAGGTTCGAGTGGGTGCTTGAACACAAGGAGTTGGTGCTTCCTTCTAGTTGGTACTAGAGGAACCAGGGAGTTGGTGCTTCCTTCTAGTTGGTGCTAGAGAAACTAGAGAGTTGGTGCTTCCTTCTAGTTGGTGCTAGAGAAACCAGGGGGTTGGTGCTTCCTTCTAGTAGGTGCTAGAGAAAACAGAGAGTCGGTGCTCTCAGCAAGTTGCAGCTTGCAAAAACAGAGGTTGTAGCCTCACAATAAGTTGGTGCTCATATGTATGATAATGTAAAGAATGTAGATAATACTTATCATAAAAAGAAAAGGAGGTTTTTTACCCTGTATGGGTTTCCTCAGGAACTATCTGTCTCTGTCTTTCTCATATATGTGACTGATGTTGAATGTACCTTTGTTTATTTCACTACATTATTGTGATCATCATTGAGTGCCTTGTAAATATTTTAAAAGAAGCATAATTGTTTAAGCATGGTAACAACTGATTCACCCCCCCCCCCTCTCAGTTGTCCAACACGCATCTGTGCAAAAATTCACATTGTAAAGTTGTTGACATGTGGGGAAGGCCATTATCCTTCTTAAAAATGATTTCAAGCATGTTTTAAAGCTGCACCACACTTAGTCCCCTCATCATATAAAGGGGTTAGTCAAAACACATAGGCACTTAGGGGGTTAAAATCAATTTCCTCTTTTGCTTTCATTTTCGCCACATGGATGGCTTGTTTTCATTCACAATATAAGTTGGAAATCATTTTTAATCACATTTAAATTGCATTAGGGACTAGAAGTTGGATAACAATCGCTTAGTATGCTCTTCTCTCGCACCTCCAAGCAATCTTGAGAATCAGAAAAAGATTGTGAAACGATTTCATCTCCCTTAAGAACATTAAAACCTTTAGGAGAGGACAACAACCCTTCTTAGGAATCCTCTTAGTTTATTTTTTCAAACACATCTTAATATTGTAACGGGCCCAAACATGCCCACATGCTACAAATATAGGATAGTGTTGAAATTTTCATTCTTAGATCAAATCACGAGGGAAGTTTAAAGGTTTTGTAACGGTCCCATACATGCCCACATGATCAATCTAGGATAGTTTCAAAGATTTTCTTAGATTACATCACAATAGGGAGTTAAAGGGATAGTAACGGACCCACATGTCCACATGCTATCTTCCTAGGGACTTTTGAATTATGAAAGGTTGTACGAAAGGCACTTATTTAATTAGGTAATCAACACTTGTAAGGACCAAGCGAAGTCCACATGCAGCAAGATGACACCTAATTCACTAAAAAATTGGCACACTTTCACTCACACACAAAAGTCACTTATCACTCACATAGCTTCTTCTTGAAATGTGGAGGTCAAAGTAAGTTTCCTCCAAAGGGATTCCAAAACACCCCACCCTTTTCTTGATGAAACTATCCACTCCCATTTTAATTCAACAAGGTTGGTTCACACCCCCAACCTCTCCAATCAACTACATCTAAATTTTTTCTAAAAACTCAATAAGTTTTCCTCCACAGGAGGTGCCAAAAGAAATTTTTTAGTCTAGGTAGGATTTCGGGGATAGGCATCCAAATAACTCCCCGTTATCTGGTTCTCACATTGTCAAAACCATAGAAGTTGTCAAATAGGGAACTGAAAATCCTCCAAGTCAAGTGTTCCTAACACCATAAGGCAATGAGATAACCGTAAGGGGTTGAAGGCCAAGGTCCAATTGTTCTGTGCATCCCCCCTTAAGGCACCCACCTCTTGGACAGGATCCAGCCCATGACCCATTTCTTAGACCGAAAATCTAAATGCCGCACTTTGACCGAGGTACCTAGTGACCAAATTTTAGGACATATACCCAGGAGGAAATTGTGGGATGCAATTGCACCTTGATTGGATTTTCTGTGGCTATTGGGAAATAACGCCAACTCTTTTGGGATATACCCCCTTTACCCCTCATTATAAACAATTATTTCATCCTTCACTAGTTTCTCTTTCGGTGACTTCAGACCCCACTGTTGAGTACTATTGGAAGTTCCAGTGTTATTTGAGAGGAAGGACGTTACATCTTCTAGGACATGAGCATTTGTTTTTGATTCCCCACGTGGACAAAACCCACTTATCCACATATATGCTTCTTTTTCAAAACATTTTATGTATGATGCACTTCTGACTACATTTTGATTTGGATATATATATTGTGTAAAGTTTAAATTTTGCAACCAAAGGCTCTTGTTTCTTTATTACTCTCACCACCATTTTCACGCATTCACTCATCTAGTCAGACATCATAGGGGACCCAAAGAATCCCCGTCGTTCCCGACGCTTGCTAAACCTCCCTCCTATCTTAGGGTGAGTGTCTATTCTTGCCCACTCATTGGAACTACCTTCACACACTCCTGTGAGTGATACTATCTTAGGATCAACTTTGCTTGGTTCCACATTACTTGGGTCCACTTCCCAAGGTCCTCCATCCACTCGCTCTCCTTTACACGAAAGCAGGGGACCAACTTCCTCTCAAGGGGGAAGTACCAACCCACCTATCCCCATCAAGGGTCAGGTTCACAACACACTCACACCACGGCTGGAGCTAACCCTTCCCCCCCACTAGAGATGCCATATTTGGCCTCTCTCAACATACCAGATCTAAGCAAACTCACCAATGATCCTATATTGCATGACCCCACATGCCCTGCAATGCCCACCAAACTACCTTAAGACATACCCAAGTTTGAAGGGAAGGCAAGCGATGACCCTGCCAACCACATCATGAATTTTCACCTATGGTGCTCTTCCAATAGCATTATGGATGATTCCATCAGACTGTGATTATTTCAATGCACACTCATTGGCCCATCGGCCAAATGGTATGTAGATGAAAAATCAGGGTCCCATGTGACTTTTGAATCCTTGGCCAAAGCATTTTTGACCTTCTTCCAATTACCAATCCACCACAACAATGGTCTGGAACTACTCTCTAATTTCAAACAAACCTCAACCACACATATCGCTGATCATATTCATGAGTGGCGTAGGCGACATAGTTTGTGCAAAGAAGAAACCACCAAACAACAATGTCTTGACTGGTTTCTTAGATCACTTGTCTCTCTCCTCGGTAAGTATGTAGCTTCCACCTTCCCTCAATATAAAGAGGAAGCCATCAGTAAGGCTCAACAATATGACCTCATCTATGCAAATTCAGGGTACTTATACACTGTAGTTCCTGATCTCCCAAAACCTATACCATTTGGCCAAGACAAACCTGGGATGTCTCACTCAGCAGATGGACTGATTGGTAACACCACTCACCACGGTCTACAACCCCAACAACCACTAATGTATGGAACACCTCAATACCTGTCAGCATACGGGGGCACTTCTTATTTCCCCCCACCCCCTTATCAACAACCATACCCTGTTGCTATGCCTCCACCCATCAGTGGGCCACCGCCAGCACCCCCCATACACCTAGCTATTTAAACAATTCTAGTACCCCCTCTACCTCAGCTTATAGTACTAACGAAAGCACCACACCTTCCTATGCACCTTACGGATCGTTACCACCACAGAATCTGTACTTTCCATTTCCTGGTCCCCCACAACCCATGGCTCCCCCACATCCTCATGCTGGGGTGAATTTTGTTCAACCCTCTCCCGTTCAACAATATCAAAATTTTGAACAGCTAAATACAGAAAATCCGACCTATCCATCGAACAATGCCAAAAAGAAAGGACAAAACAGGAACAACAACAACCTAGGTCAAGGCGGGAATCAACCCCAGCAGAACCAACCTACCTGGGTCAACCAGAACTAAGGTAATCAGAACCCCCAGGGGGGCAATAATAATGGACATCAACGGAGAAATAACAATACGGTTAAGACCAACTTCCCTTGTGCCCTTTGCGGTGACTTCGGTCATTACATTCATCATTTCTCCCAAATTGCTAATTTCAAATGGTTGAAAGACTCAAGTAGTCTACCCCATCCTCGAGCATCGCCTTCCCCTCAACAGGCACCACAACAATACGTGCAACAACCCCACCTGCCATGCTGCAGAATCCTATTCCAAACCAAGGTGTTATAAACACCCAACAGGAAACGCAACATCCCCCACCTCAGGTGGGACAATACCTCAACCCAAACAATCCAGCAGATTGCACAATCCTCCTCACTGGTGAGGAAGAAATCCTTCTGCAAACATGTAATCATCAGCATCCTGCACCCACTGAGTCTCCTCCCATCCCTCTAGAGACAAACCCTAACCAACGGGACCCCCGTTGGTATTCCCTCACCCTAACACTGAGCCACCTCTTTGCATCCCTCTCATCCCAATGCGCAGGAATGTCCACAACCCATAGGCTAGGGCAGCTCATAACTATAGTTTGGTTGACGACTTAGCACAATCCTCGACTGCCATGTCAGTATTAGAATTCCTTTAGACTTCTCCCACTCAACAAAAATCTTTACTTTTCGCCTTGGGGCCAGTCGACCCCGTAGATCATTGACTCATTAAATTTGATCTTGACAGCGGAGAACCTTGCCTTCCTGCCTTGATCGCTTTTCAAATCCCAGTAAAAATATGGAACATCACAGTTCATCGGTGTATCATTGATGAAGGTGCATCTACATGCATTATGTCCAAATCTGTATGGCACAAACTTGGTTCCCATGAACTCATACCCTCTGCCATCACCTTATGAGCTTATGACAGATGACCATCATCTCTTGAAGGGCTCTTCCAAAATGTCCCCGTAGAACTCGGGGGAAAAACCATTCTCATCGACATCGAAGTTATCGACGCCCCACTCAATTATAATATCTTGTTCGGTCATAGTTACATGTACGCTATGAAGGTAGTTGCCTCTTCCATCATTCGGACAATGATGTTCCCCCACAATGAGAAGATCATTACCATTGACCAAGTCTCACATTATGAGCCTAACCCATCTACCAACATCGATAACATTCTTCCTCTCATCCACATGAGTCATGACGCATACCCACTCGTCGAGATGGGCCCTGGAATTTTCAAAGATCCATCATTGTTAGGAACTTACCATGGAGCACCACCGCTCCTTCATCCTTCCAATCAAGTATGCATCATATCATCTAACAGAAATCACACAAAGGATACCCTTCCTCCTAAGGAGGCTTCTATCATATCTGACGACCCACTAGTCACAGAAGTTCCCCCCCAAGAGCCTCTTGCGAACTCGTCGACCCCACCAGCCCACGATTTCACCTCTCCCCAAGGACATATCCTAGTTTGGGAGACAGTTCCCCAAGCCATCACCCAAATCCCCTTCTTTTACCCTCCATCAGGCATCAAATATTTCCAGGTAACCGCAATGCTTACCCTACCGAATATGGTGTTAGCAATTGTAGTTTGGTATTTACATCCACCAGAGATGGTTCCTCGACCATCCCTTCCCCCCAAATGGAAGGAATCCCAATGACGATTCCTATACTTACTCCCACCATACCCTCTAAACCCCCACTCATTAACCCCCCTACCACAGCTGGGGGTAAGAGAAAGAATAAGGAGCCCACAACTCCACTTCCTCCGCACATCCAACCTCCTTGCGCACTATGTGAGAAATATGGACACCAAACCAACAATTGCCCATCTCTACCAGAGTTATAGTATTTGATTCCACTCAATCAAACTCCCCCAACACTCGCCACTATCACCAGTACTGTCGCTACCACCCCCCATTCAAGTAGTAAAAGGTTGCACACCAAATTCGCTTGCGCTATATGTTTAGAATATGGCCATTATACCCACCATTGCCCAGCACTGCCATGCTTTTGGCAGACATTAGCCGTAGTACACCAAAGCTTCCAGGGCGAATCCCGTCCAGTTACGTCATCCTCACCACCAATCACTAACATCCGTTATGTCACAACTTCAGTCAATGAACATATGATATGCCCTTTCTCTCTATGTGTATCATTAGATCATTTTACATACCAGTGTCCTATGATCATTGAATACAGGCAATGCCAATTGACCCTGCTTCAACGAACCACAGAGTCAATAGTTGACCTTACCTCATCACTAGAGGTTATTCATGTCATTTCTCCCAAACCCGAGGCCCTTCCAACGCCTCCATGGTTCTTATATGACTTATCTGAGGATTCACCCCCCAACCCCCCAACTCTCCTGCTCATTTCCCTATGAAAATCTTACACCCAACTACCACGAGTACTCCTTATTACTTCGATATTTGGTTTATGTCAAGTGAACCATCGCCAACTCCTTGCGTCCTTCCCCCTACTTATTCATCACCAGGGGGCAGCCACACAACCACAATCACTGATATCACTCTTCATGACCCCTTATATTCTCGTCACTTCCACTGTGATGAGGAAATACTTGAAGAGTTAAACAACCCTGACTACCCATGGGATGCGCTACACCACCACACATTCTTCTTTCCATAGGAAGCCTCCACACCTCCTAACCAACACCCCATCTACGTGGTCGAAACCAAGGATTTTATCCCATCAGGACCTATCGACTGGTTCAAAAACCCATTCCTGCCCCTGATGCTTTTGAAGAAGGCAATATGGCCAACATTTCCCCGACCATTAAAATTGGAATTTCCATAAAAAATGGCTTCGTCTAGGAAATCACCATTGGAGTTGCTTGCACTCCTCAAGAAATCACCGCCTATAAAGCCCTCTTCCAGGAATATCGGGATATTTTTGCCTGGTCATACATGGAAAT
This sequence comes from Picea engelmannii, assembly GCA_009831015.1. NCBI lineage: Eukaryota > Viridiplantae > Streptophyta > Pinopsida > Pinales > Pinaceae > Picea > Picea engelmannii. The sequence continues at coordinate 543,116 of ML784079.1, read as the reverse complement.
GTCTGGCCTCGATTCCTCTATTTTCGAACATCGCATCGACACCTGGCCCGACATTACACCAATTTGTCAAAAACAACGACCGCTACACCCATCCAAAGCAGTGGCCATCAAAGCCGAAATTGACAAATTACGCATTGTCGGGTTCATTTACCCCATTGCCTATACATCATGGGTTTCCAACCCTGTACCCATTAACAAAAAATAGGGCACTATCCGTGTCTGCATGGACTTTCGCGATCTCAATCACACATGTCCCAAAGACAACTTTCCAATGCCTTTCATCGATCAAATTATCAACGACTGTGTAGGCCACGAGGCTCTATCCTTCATGGACGAGTTCTTTGGTTATAATCAAATTCAAATTCACCCAGTTGATTAGTACAAAACTGCATTCACTACCCCTTGGGGTACTTTTGCATATCGTGTCATGCCTTTTGGCTTAAAGAATACTAGTGCAACTTTCCAATGGGCTATGACATACATCTTTCACGATTTGGTTCATATCATCCTCGCATACTTGTACAACCTCACAGCTCGATCCAAGAAACGCACCCAACATCTTGATGATTTACGAATCATCTTCCAACGGTGTCATCAGTACAACATCCGCTTGAATCCCCTCAAGTGCGTTTTCTGCATCACTTGGGGGTGCCTCCTTGGATTCATCGTTTCCCAAAGCAGTATTATCGTGGACCCCCTCAAAGTCCAAGCTATCACCGAAATTCCACCTCCCCAGAATTTACGTCAACATCAAAGCCTACAAGGCAAGGCTAACTTTATACGACGATTTGTACCAGACTACACCTTTCACACCCATAGTTTCCTTCGCTTACTACGTCACGACATCCCATTTCACTGGGATGGTCGTGCCCAACAGTCATTTGACGATCTTAAACTGGCGCTCTCCAACGCCCCTTTAATTAGTGCACTTGACTACAATCATGACTATATCCTCTACGTATCAGCATCAGCTGTGTTAGTAGCAGGAGTTCTCATTCATCTAGGTAATGAAAATTGTGAGCATGTCATTTATTACATTAGTAAAAGCCTCTCAGGGTCACCCTTGAAATATAAACATGAAGAGAAACTAGCTCTTGCAGTCATCCTTGCAGTCCAAAAACTGTGCCACTACATTCTGCTTCGCACAACCAAGGTTGTAGTAGATTCCAAACCTATGCAATACTTTCTCAGTCGTCGACAAATTAATGGAAAATTTTCTCGATGGATCATTATCCTTCAGGAGTACGATCTTGAATTCTCAACACCCAAGAGAAAGAAATCCCTCGTTCTCGCCGAACTTGTCATGGCCCTCCCCTTTGACACCACCAGTGCCCCCGTCAATACTGACTTTCCCGATGAACATCTCTTTTACATCACTTCGGATGATCCTTGGTACGGAAACCTTCTCGTCTACCTCCAAACTCAAAATTTCAGTAACTACCTTTCACGAGATGATCGTCATCGTATTTTCCATCAGGCCCCCCACTACCTCCTCATCGAAGACATCCTATACCGAAGAGGGGTCGACACCATTCTTTGTTGATGCCTGACCATTGACAAGGCTGATAGAGTCTTGAACGACTGCCACAGTGGCGCATGTGGGGGCCATCTTTCGGGAATATCCACTGCTCAGAAGATTATCCGAGCATGTTACTTTTGGCCTACCTTGTTTCACGATTGCATTCACGCCGTGAAATGATGTGAGAAGTGTCAGCTTTATGCCAACAAAGCCCAAGAACCACCTGCTCTTCTCCATCCAGTCATCACTGCCAGCCTTATTTGTAAATGGGGCATCGACTTCATGACTTGTAATCCCCCCTCCAACAATGGTCATAAATACATTGTTGTTGCAGTCGATTACTTCACCAAATGGCCAGAAGCTATGCCCACCTTCAACAACACCGCAACACATTTTTTCTTTAACCACATCATATCTCACTTTGGAGTACCACTCCAACTTGTTTTCGATCACGGGAAACACTTTGAGAATGAGATTTTCATCGAAATCTCATCTCAGTTAGGATTCTCTCAAGATTTTTCCTCACCATATTACCCTCATTCTAACGGACAGGTCAAAGCAGTTAGCAAGGTCCTCAATACCATGTTATATTCCACGGTTAATAAACATAAGACCAATTGGCATCATATGTTATTTTTCGCGTTATGGGCTTATTGTACGGCTGTGAAAAAAGCTACTGCTTTCACACCATTTCATCTAGTCCATGGGGTTGAGGCCACTCTTCCCATCAAGTGCAAAATTCCCACCTTACGCACCACAATTGAGCTATTACCCAACACTGCTCCAATGGAGAAACGCTTGATGAACTTAGATTCTCTGGATGAAGATCATCGATCTTCATTACAGAACAATGAGGTAGCTAAACAATGATCAAAATCTACCTTTGATCAACATGTCAACCTTCGCTCATTTCATGAAGGCAACCTCATCTTGGCTTACAATATCTCTCATGATACCTTTGGCCACGGAAAATTCGAGTCACTATGGCATGGCCCATACATTATCCAACATTGCCTCACCAAAGGTGCATACATCATGGCCTCTCCCGAAGGCCTCTCTCTCAAATAACCCGTCAACGGGTTGTATTTAAAGAAATTTTATGCTTAAACGTAGTCATACTACTTTAGGTTATTTCTTTTATACTGTTTTTAATCTTTTTTCCATCCCTCATGTCTAAACTATCATTTTTTCTATTGACAGATGCTTCCTCCACTGGCCTACCACATCAGTTACGCTGATGGTGCCATCCGTTGGACACAAAATCTTGCTTCGACCGCTTGGGCTCTCTACACCCCCTCACATGAAATGCTCCATTCAAGCGGCATATGTTTGGGTTCAGCGAACAACCAAGCCGAATACACTACCGTCATTGGCCTCCTGGTCGATGTCCAACATCATCATATTCCTCACCTTAGTGTCTTTCTCAACTCTCAACTAGTAGTTCTCCAGCTCAACAATGTGTACCACATACATGATCCTTACCTCTTTCGCAAATACCTGCAGGTTAGACTTTTATCTCAACATTTTGATTCCATTACATTTACACATATTCCAAGATAGTTGAATCAAATTATAGATAACCTAGCTAATATTGTGTTAGACTGGCATATATCACATAAATCTACCTCTACACATACATAAACATCTCAACAACCTGTCATAGCATATATATAGATGAGACATCATCAATACATTAAAAAAACACATGTAAACACCACATAGATCTCAAAATGTATACTCATGTATATATCGAAAGGTCCACAGTGCCATCCAAATGTTTACATACAAAAATACAAGTATCCGTGGGCCATTGAAGCACCTTGGTATAAAATGGGCTCACCAGCCTATATACAAAAATACATCAATACATAGAGCACCACTCAAGGTTCCTCTAGAGAACCACTGCCTTCCCCTCCCTCAAGTGGTGGTTGCCCACCCTCTACCGGTCCCTCCTGCCTTGGAGGTAGTTGTCTGGTCATCGCAGCACCAGCTACTGCTACCTGTCGTACCATGGCCTGCCATGGCGGCGGAACCCCCACACACTGCTCCAGGATGCCCTCATCTTGGATGTGCGACCACATGCCCTCAGGCATGCCCTGTAACACCGCCTCCAGGTGACTATGTATGTCCTCAAAATCTACTATGGCATCCACCAGAGGAGCATGTGATGGCCCAACACCAGGGTCATCAAACCAACCTCTCCTTGTTTCTCTCTCCAGATCAGCTGGTCATGTCGCAGCGTCCTCACGCCGACATCTCTCTCCAACACACGGCCCTCCCCGCGACGGTCTCTCTAGCTCCTAACAAGCCAATGCTCTCTGCAACTCAACCTCGCGCCCTCGAGGTGCCACATCTGCACATACAAACAAGAAACATATAGTATCAACATCTATATCATATACATATGTCATGCTATCTCAAACAAAAAACCATATATATCAACGTCATCAACATACCTCGATGGTCAAACACCTCCCCTGGAGGTAACACCATGTCCGGATCCTCCCGAAAGTCAACGACGACATAGGGGTACTGTAATATCACCTGTGGCATCTGCCGCCACACCTGCGCTACCTCAGCAGTAAAGAAGTGGCCACCCTCACCACCACCATGGCAAAGCAAAACAGTCAACCACCACTTTAGATGTGACTCTCGTGGCCCAGGCGCACCCAATAAAATCCTCGGGTGCAACATAGGCACCCTCTCCAGAAACTAGGCCACTAGGATGGACCCGAAGGCAAACTCTCCTATATCCATGGACCGATAGTGGTCCAGCTGCTCTACCATCCTAGCATATAGAGTAAGACCCTAGGCAAAGTGCTCACCAGCCAACACTCTCTCCATCACAATTAGTTGACCACCACTGATCTACTGCATCGCCAGAGACCCATAAAATCTCACAATCATCGTTGTTATATAGCGATGTGCTAGGGCATCCATCGCCCCAATGCTCATGATAGTTCCAGACATAAAGTTTGTCCCCAACCAGTATCTCCGACCAACTGTCGCTAGCGCCAGATCCCTCGATAACACTAGCTCCACCGGTAGGGGCGTTCCCCGAAACAGGAGCCCAGTCAAAAAATACACATCCTCCACCACAGTAAAGGAAAAATACTCTCCTCACACTATGAAACAATGTAGGTCTGGACTCCACATATAGATAAGGAACTGCAGGAGATACTCGTGTGCCCGTATCAACGGGCACTCAAAGAACTTTAGTAGCCCACAGGCTGCCAAAGTCACACGTACACCTGGCTCCTCAATAGCCACGGTGCCTCACAGCTGTGACCAATCCCACTCTCGCCAACCAACTAGCATCGTGCACAATGCTCACCTGCAACCACATAAAGAATTCCTAATTCAACCAAATGGACCATCAACAACATAAAAAAGATAAGTTTTACACCCGTCAACCTTGCCTCCAAGGCGAGATTGTTTAACCCACAGGCGCACACACGTGTGTGCCTATTCACTCCACAGGCACGCATTTATGCACACCTGTTCACTACACAGGCACGCTCTCAAGTGTGCCTATCCATCCTTCAGGCATGCATGCATGCACGCCTGCTCAACTTACAGGCGCGCTCTAGAGCACGCCTGTCCAATACACAGCTGCACACACATGCGCAGTTGTGCAGCCGACAGGAGCACACATAGTGCACACCCTTTTCCCTCTTATCGACGCCCCCATGCACATCTATCAAGTGGGAAGGCATGCACGTGTGCGTGCCTACTTCTGGATCGCCCGCGCACGTGGGGTCCACACTCATAAAAACTCATGTACAACCCTCCGTACAACCCCTGCCCAAAAAAGGAAACCCTAATTCTATGTAGGATGATCAAACCACTAACCTGAAGCTTGTCGATCCTCGATTGGATGCCTTGTCCTCCAAGAATCTCCAAATCTCCTCTGAATACTTCTCGTCTAGTCACTATAGCAGCAAGTACAAATGAGGTGGAAATGTGGGCCCTACAGCTATATATAGGCCTTTTCGCCAAACTTCCACTCACCATTCCGAGAGCTCCGGGTCTCCATTTCTCGATCCGTCTTCAGCCATGGGATCAACATCCCGTCATCTACATCACGACAGTCCCTAGGCCTCTTTTCATCCTGATCCCCTGGGACACCATTTTTCATACCCTGATCAGGTACTCATGCGCATATTCAAAATTATCAAATAAATGCTCATATATTCGATTATGTTAAGATATTGTTCACGTCGGGTATTTGGTTTTCATGTGTGCAAGTACTTGGTCATCATACATCAACACAACCCCTTCAGGTATATATTCAGCACTGGCATGTAGTCATTCCCTTTGAATCTCACTTACATTTCCAGTCACACCCTCTGACATTTTCCTCTAGGATTCCCATTTCTGGCTCTGCAGTACCAACACCTCCATTTACATCTTCGGTACTATCACCTGGTAGCACTCTTACCCACATGAGTTGTCCCATTCATAGCACCCTTTTGTGCTTTTGACACTCATGTTGTTTTTCAAAACCCTTTAGGGATGGGAGTCCCGATAGTCTTACATCATGTCGTGAATCAGCCACATACTCCTTATCCTCATTTTTCTAGCTTTCCCAATAGACTCCCAGATTATCTCTTCATGGTTCTATTTTTGGACTGCACCTCTGCAGTATCCTGAACCCTCCATTTCATCCACAATCATCTTTCCCATCTGCCAATTTCCCTTCATTTCACTTACCTCATACAGAAACCCATCCATGGGGCCCCCACCCTCCACCAGTTCTCCGAGAAAATTGTGCCCTACCCGGGCCAACCATATCACATTGAGGAACCAGTTTCTATATTTGTACACTTATCCCAAAATTGTTCTTTATTTATTGTACAAACGCCTTTGTTTCCAGCATTTACATTACCTTTTCGTCGTCACCTTTGGCGACATTCTTCCCTTTTTTGGCAAAACGCAACCCATGTCACCCTTGGTTGGGGCACTACTTATCATTTACCCTTGATGACATTGTCCATATCTTCAGAGTACCCCGCATGCCACTTATCTCTGCCCTTTGAGTTTATTCACTTTTTCCTGCCTATGGCACAACTTATCCCCTGTCTTGTTGTCCCCCTGACACTCAACCTCGTTGAACGGTTGCGGCCACTTTTATCTCACATATACTCCAACCAAGGGCACTCTTGAGTCTTCCTACATCTTGACTTCATCCATGTACCTCCTCCACTTCCTAACCTCACCTATTAGATTTCACGAAGCCCTTTGCTTCTGGGAGTCACATCCCCCTTTTTGTCGACATCAACACAGTTTTCCAGAAGGGCGATAGTATCTTGATTCTCATTACCCATCCAATGAGAGATCTCGGATGACACAGGGAGAACCAAAATTTCTCCCTGCTGTCATTGACCCCCATAACATTTGACATCAACACTTTCTCATGTTATGGTGGGTCTTACTTTGTGACTATTGCAGTTAGTTCTTTTACTTGCCAGAGACCTATGAACTTGGTTGGGCTATCAATGCCTACAGAATCTGTGATACTTCTTACAACGATCACTACCTACTATTCAGAGTATGTTCATCCACAAAATTGTCTTCTTCCTTTATCATGACCACCCCCGAGGGCACTGCAGTTGTCTACACCAACACTTCATTCCTCTTTTTGAGTTACATGACACGAGCATGGGGCATGCCCGCCTCATTTGTACACAATTTATTTTTTACACACCTCATGGAAGGTTGGGTTCTACCAGTTCCTTTTTCCCTCCAAAGGATCGATATGGATGATCCCACTATTTATCTCTCTTACAAAAACACTCTCAACAAAATAAACATTGATGGATTTCAGCTATACGCATGCTCCTAACCTCATCCATCAGGGGGCATCTGTTATCACTGAAATTTCGTCCGCAAATGGTTACAAGAATTCCGCATCGTCAAACAGTTATGAAGTCATCCATGGACCTAAATTAACACAAAAGCATTCATAAAAGGTCAAAAACTATACAAATAGTGAAAAAATTGAAGGGCGCTATGAAGACACTGGGCGCACGTGCACATGAGCGAAACAGAAACGCAAGGTTCGCGCACATGCGCACGATGTGACTGTTGTCGCAAAAATTCGCACACCTGAGAAA
>ML784079.1:488987-535322 GCA_009831015.1 Picea engelmannii | reverse complement strand
CCAAGAGTATACTTGCATCATTGCATTGGGAAATCCATCCCACCCCTTGAGTGGATTAGCAAAGAATTATTTCACCATTTTCATTTTCATTTTCAAAGTTGTAAGAAGAGCTTACTTGTGGGGGTCCAAGAGCCCTCCCTTGGAGGAAGAAGGGACTCATAGTCCCCTTGTTTCTCGGTGTTTTCTTTCACTAATATCAGCTTTATCATTGGTGACATGGGTCTCATTGTTCTTTTTGTCCTTATGTCCCTATGTTTATAAATTTAGTTGTTGTTTTATTTCTTAGTTTAATTCTTAGTTGTTGTTTTATATTTCTTTTTCTAACACTTTTCCTTGCAGCTGTCCTGCTCAGAAAACCCAACTAACCTCGCAAGAACCTCTATTTTGCTCACTAAGTTGATGAAAGAGGTGCAACACCCTCTTCCAAGAATATCGAGATATTTTTGACTAGTCATACACATAAATGCCTGGCCTTGATCCCTCTATCGTCTAACATCGAATTGACACCTGGCCCGACATTACACCATTTCATCAAAAACAACGACTGCTACACCCATCCAAAGAAATGCCCATCAAAGCCAATATTGACAAATTACATGCAGCTGGGTTCATCTACCCCATCACCTATACCTCATGGGTTTCCAACCCTGTACCAGTTAACAAAAAACTGGGCACTATCCGCGTCTGCACAAACTTTCTCAATCTCAATCACGCATGTCCGAAAGAGAAATTTCCAATGCCTTTCATCGATCAAATTATCGATGACTGCGTAGGCCATGAGGCTCTATCCTTCATGGATGGTTTCTCTAGTTATAATCAAATCAAAATTCACCCATCCGATCAGTACAAAACCGCATTCACTACCCCTTAGGGTACTTTTGCATATCGTGTCATGCCTTTTGGCTTAAATAATGCTGGCGCAACTTTCCAACGGGCTATGAAATACATTTTTCACTATCTAGCTCATATCATCCTCTCATACTTGGACAACCTCACAACTCAATCCAAGAAGCACACCCAACATCTTGATGATTTATGGATCATCTTCCAATGTTGTCGTCAGTACACCATCCATTTCAATCCCCTCAAGTGCGTGTTCCGCATCACTGCGGGACACCTCCTCAGATTCATCATTTCCCAAAGAGGTATTACCATAGACCCCCTCAAATTCCAAGCCATCACAGAAATTCCACCTCCCTGGAATTTACGTCAACTCCAGAGCCTACAAGGAAAGGATAACTTTCTACGGCGATTTGTCCCAGACTATGCCATTTGCGCACACGGTTTCCTTCACTTACTACGCCATGACATCCCATTTTACTGGGATGAACATGCCCAAAAATCATTTGACGATCTTAAAATGGCACTCTCCAATGCCCCTTTAATTAGTGCACCCAACTACAATCGCAACTATATCCTCTACATCTCAGCATCAGCTATCTCAGTAGCAGGAGTCCTCATTCAAATCGACAATGATGATCGTGAGCATGTCATTTACTACATTAGTAAAAACCTCTCAGGGCCACCCTTGACGTATAAACATGAAGAGAAACTAGCCCTTGCAGTCCTCCTCACAGTCCAGAAACTGTGTCATTACATTCTGCTTCGCATGAATAAGGTCGTAGCAGATTCCAACCCTATGCAATACTTGCTCAGTCATCGACAAATTAATGGAAAATTTGCCCGATGGATCATTATCCTTCAGGAGTACGATCTTGAATTCTCAACACCCAAGACTAAGAAAGCTCTCATCCTTGCCGAACTTGTCATGACCTTCCCCTCTGATACTACCAATGCCCCGTCAATACCGACTTTCCCGATGAACATCTCTTTTACATCACTTCAGATGATCCTTGATATGGCGACCTCCTCATTTACCTCCGAACTCAAAATTTCGGTAACCACCTTTCACGAGATGATCGTCGTCGTATTCACCACCAGGCCCCCCGCTACCTCCTCATCGGAGACATCTTATACCGGTGAGGGGTCGACACCATTCTTCATCGATGCTTGACCATTGATGAGGCCGATAGAGTATTGAACGACTTCCATAGTAGCGCATGTGGGGGGCATCTTTCAGGAATTTCCACTGCTCATAAAATCATCCAAGCAGGTTACTTTTGGCCCACATTGTTTCATGATTGCATTCATGCCATGAAACGATGTGAGAAGTGTCAGCTTTATGCCAAAAAATAACAAGCACCACCTGCTCTTCTTCATCCAGTCATTACTGCCGTCCCCTTTTGTAAATGGGGCATTGACTACATGAATTGTAATCCCCCCTCTAGCAATGGACACAAATACATTGTTGTCACAGTCTATTACTTCAAAAAATGGGTGGAAGCTATGCCCACCTTCAACAATACCACTGACACCGCAACACATTTTTTCTTTAACCACATAATATCCCACTTTGGAGTACCACTCCAATTAGTTTCTGATCACGGGAAACACTTCGAGAATGATATTTTCATCGAACTCTCATCTCGGTTAGGATTCTCCCACGAGTTTTCCTCACCATATTACCCTCAGTCTAACGGGCAGGTCGAAGTAGTTAACAAGGTCCTCAAGACCATGTTACAATGCACAGTTAATAAACATAAGACTAATTGGCATCATATGTTATTTTTCGTGCTATGGGCTTACCGTATGGCCGTGAAAATAGCCACTAGTTTCACACCATTTCATCTAGTCCATGGGGTTGAGGCCACTCTTCCCATCGAGTGCGAAATTCCCACCTTACGCACTGCAATTGAGCTATTACCTGACACTACTCCAATGGAGCAGTTCTTGTTGAACTTAGAGTCTCTGGATGAAGATCATCGATCTTCATTACAGAACAATGAGGCAGCTAAAAAATGGTCAAAGGCCACCTTTGATCACCAGGTCAACCTTTGTTCATTTCATGAAGGCGACCTCATCCTTTCTTACGAAATCACTCACGATACCTTTGGTTAGACTTTTATCTTGACATTTTGATTTCATTACATTTACACATATTCCAAAACAATTGAATCAAATTACAGATCACATAGCTAACATGGTGTTAGATTGGCATATATCACATCAAGATACCGATACACATACATAAACATATCAAAAACATGTCACAGCATATATAAATTAGACATCATCAAACATTAAAAAGAACATGTAAACATCACATAGATCTCAAAATGTATACTCATGTATATATAAGTCGGTCCACAGTGCCATCCAAATGTTTACATACAAAAAAACAAGTATCCATAGGCTAGTGAAGCACTTCGGTACAAAATGGGCTCACCAGCCTATATACAAAAATAAAAAAATACATCGAGCACCACTCAAGGTGCCTCTAGCACACCACCTCCTGCCCCTCCCTCAAGCGGTGGTCCCCCACCCACTACTGGTCCCTCCAGACTGGGAGGTAACCATCTGGTCATAGCAGCAACTACTACTGCTACTCGTCATACCACGGTCCACCATGATGGCGGAACCCCCACACAATGCTCTAGGATGAACTCATCCTAGATATATGACCACATTCCCTTAGGCACGCCCTATAGCACTGCCTCCAGGAGGCGACGAATATCCTCAAAATCTGCTCCGGCATCCGCCGAAAGAGCATGTGATGGCCCGACACCTGGGTCATCAAACTGGTGTCTCCTCGTTGCTCTCTCAAGCTTAGCTGGTCTTGCCTCGGCGTCCTCACACCGACGTCTCTCTCCTATCCGCGACCCTCCCCGTGGCGGTCTCCGCGACTCCTGGTGAGTCGGCGCCCTCAACAACTCAACCTCGTGCCCGCGAGGTGCCACATCTGCACATACACACAACCAAACAATAGTATCAGCATCTATACCATATACATATATCATGCTATCTCAAAAAATATATATATCAAACACATAAACATACCTCGATGATCAAAAACCTCCCCTAGAGGTAACACCATGTATGGATCACCCCGGAAGTCAACACCAGCATATGGAAACTGTAGTATCACCTGTAGCATCTGCCGCCACACCTGCGTTGCCTCAGTTGTGAAGAAGTGGCCACCCTCGCCACCACCGTGGCAAAGAAAAATAGTTGAACACCACCTCAGTCGTGGATCTCATGCCGCATGAGCACCCAATAAAATCCTAGGGCACAACATAGGCACCCTCTCCAAAACCAAGGCCACCAGGATGGACCCAAAAGAAAAGTCCCCTGTGTCGATGGACCGACGTCAGTCCAGCTACCCTACCATCCTGGTATGTAGTGTAAGCCCCCAGTAAAAGTGCTCACCATCCATTACCCTCTCTATAATAATCAGTTGACCCCCACTGATCCGCTGAGTCGCAAAGGACCCATACACCCTCACAATCATCGTTGTTGTACAACGATGCACTAGAGCATCCATTGCCCCGATGCTCATGACAGAGCCTGACATAAAGTTCACCCTAGAATAGTATCTCTGACCCACTATCACTAATGCCACATCAACAGGTAGCACTGGCTCTACCGGTAGGGGCCCTCCACAAAACGGGAGCCCAGTCAAAAAATATATATCCTCCACCACAGTGAAGGCAATCTGCTCTCCCCGCATAATAAAATAATGCAGGTCCAGACTCCACATCTGGATAAGGAACTGTAGGAGATACTCCTGCGCTCGTATCAACGGGCACTCAAAGAACTTTATCATCCCACAGGCTTCCAAAGTAGCATGAACCCCTGGCTCCTCAATTGCCACAGCATCTCTCAGCTGGGACCAATCCCGCTCTCGCCAACCAACCGACATCGTGCAAAATGATTTCCTGTAGCCACATAAAACAGTCCTAGGTCAGCCACATTGACCATAAAAAACATTAAAAAGATAAGTTTTACACCCGTCAACCTTTCCCCAAAGGCACGGTTGTGTAACCCATAGGCGCACACACATGCGCGCCTGTTCACCCCATAGGTGCACACATATGCACGCCTGTTCACTCCACATGCTCACCTGTCCATCCCACAGGCGCTCACATATGCGCGCCTCTTCACTCCATAGGCATGAACTCAGGCATGCCTGTCCATCCCACAGGCATGCATGCATGCGTGCCTGCTCAGCCTATAGGGGCACCTCCATGCACCCCTGTCACGAACACAGGCACGCATCAAAGCGCGCCTGTCCATTACATAGCCGCACACACATGCGCGGCTGTGTCGCCAAAAAATGGGCACATAATGCACACTTTAGTCACCCTTACAGGCGCCCCCATGCGTGGTTATCCATATGGAAGGTGCGCACTTGTGCGCGCATATTTCCGGATCGCCCACGCACTTGGGGGACCACATCCCTAAAGCCCCTTGTACGGCCCTCCGTACAGCCCCTGCCCAAAAATGGAAAACCTAATTCTATGTAGGACGATTAGACTACTAACCTGAAGCTCCCTGGTCCTTGATTGGCTGCCTCATTCTCCCAAAATCTCCAAATCTCCTCTTAATACCTCTCATCTAGTCACTCTGGTAACAATTACAAATGAGGTGGCAATGTGGACCCTACAACTATATATAGGCCTTTTCGCCAAACTTCCACTCACCATTCCGGGAGCTCCGGGTGTCCATTCTTCGATCCATCTTCAGCCACTGGATTAGCATCCTGTCATCTACATCAAGACAATCCTCAGGACACTTTTCATTCTGAGCCCTTGGGGCACCAGTTTTTCATACCTCGACCAGGTACGCATGCTCATATTCAAAATTATCAAATACATGCTCATATGTTCGATTCTCTTCAGATATTATTCACATCGGGTATTTAGTTTTCATGTGTGCAGGTACTTGGTCATCATACATCAATGCAATCCCTTCAGGTATATACTCAGCATTGGCATGTATTTATTCCCTCTGAATCTCACTTGCATCTCTAGTCACACCCTCTGACATTTGCCTCTAGGTTCCCCATCTCTGACTCTGCAATACCAACACCTCCATTTGCATCTTTGGTACTGTCACCTAGTAGCACTCTTACCCACATGAGTTGTCCCATTCATAGCACCCTTTTTCACCTTTGACACTCATGTTGTTTTTTAAAACCCTTTAGGGATGGGAGTCTTAATAGTCCTACATCATGTCGTGAATCAGCCACATACTCCTTCTCCTCACTTTTATAGCTTTCCCATCGGACTCCCAGCTTATCTCTTCAAGGTTCTATTTTTGACTGCAGCTCCGTAGTATCATGAACCCTCCATTTCATCCATAATCAATTTGCCCCTCTGCAATTTCCCTTCATTTCACCTACCTCATATAGAAACCCACCCATGGGGCCCCCACCCTCCACCAGTTCTCCAAGAAAATTGCACCCTACCCGGGCCAACCATATTACCTCGGGGCACCCATTTATGTATTTGCACACTCATCCCAAATTATTCTTTATTTTTTGGTACATTGTAAAAAGCCTTTGTTTCCAGCATTTACCTTACCTTTTTGTCATCACCTTTGGTGACCTTCTTCCCTTTTTGGCAAACACAACCCATGTCTCCCTTAGTTGGGGCACTCCTTATCATCTATCCCTATTGACATCATCCATATACTCTGAGTATCCCACATGCCACTTACGTCTTCCCTCTGAGTTTGTTCACTTTGTCCCGCCTCTTGCACAACTTATCCCCTGTCTTGTTGTCCCCCTAACACTCGACCTCGTTGAACGGTTGTGGCCACTTTTACCTAACATATACCCCCAACCAAGGGTAGTCTTGAGTCTTCCTACATCTTGAATTTGTCCATGTACCTCCTCCAATTCCTAACCTCACCTAGTAGATTTCACGAAGCCCTTTTCTTCTTGGATTTGCATCCCCCTTTTTGTCGACATCAGCACAGTTTCTAGAAGGGTGACATTATCTTGACTCTCATTACCTTTCCAATGAGAGGTCTCGGATGGCACAGGGAGAACCAAAATTTCTCCTTGTTGTCGTTGACCCCCATAACATTTGACTTCAACACTTCTCATGTTATGATGGGTCTTACTTTGCAACTATTGCAGTTATTTCTTATATTTGTCGAAGACCTATGAACTTGGTTGGGCTATCAATGCCTACAGAATCTGTGATACTTCTTACAGATGTCACTACCTACTATTCAGAGTATGTTCCTCTACAGAATTGTCTTCTACCTTTATCACGACCACCCCCGAGGGTGCTACAGTTGTCTACATCAACACCTCATTCCTTTTTTAGTTACATGACATGAGCATGGGGCATGCTCGCCTCGTTTGTACATAGTTTATTTTTATACACCTTATGGAAGGTCGGGTTCTATAGGTTCCCTTCTCCCTCCAACAGGTAACTCTAGACAATCCCACTATCGCTCTCTTTTACAACAACACTCTTAGTAGAAGAAACATTGATGAATTTCGGCTATGCGTATGCTCCTAACCTCATCCATCAGGGGGCATCTGTTATCACTGAAATTTCGTCCGCAAATGGTTACAAGAATTCAGCATCGTCAAACAGTTATGAGGTCACCCATGGACCAAAATTACCACAAAAGCATTTCCAAAGGATCAAAAACTATGCAACCAGTGACAAAATTGAAAGGTGCTATGCATACAAAGGGTGCGCACACACATGTGCAAAAAAGAAACGTAGGAATCGCGCACATGCGCATGATGCGTGACTGTTTTCGTAAAAATCCGAGCACCTGAGAAATGACGCATTTATGAGAGTGGTCAGCCTCCCACCCACTTCTGGTTCAGCTTCCAAGTTGATTTGACACTAAAATCTGGACTGGATTCGACTGGGTGGTTGTTCAAAGACCTATAAATGCCCTAATTAGCCTCTTTACACACTACAAACTGGTTGGACAATACCTCAAAGAAATGCTATAAAAAGGCCATGGATGCACTTCATTTTTCAAGGTATTCAATAGAAAAGTTATGCTGCCACTATTCTCTTGAGGAACCCTCTATTCTCATCAAGAGTATACTAGCATCATTGCATTTGGAAATCCATCTCACCCCTTGAGTGGATTAGCAAAGAATTCTTTCACCATTTTCATTTTCAAAGTTGTAAGAAGAGCTTATTTGTGGGGGTCCAAGAGCCCTCCCTTGGAGGAAGAAGGGACTCATAGTCCTCTTTCTTCTTGGTGTTTTCTTTCACTAATATCAGCCTTACCATTGGTGACATGGGTCTCATTGCTTATTTTGTCCTTATGTCCCTATGTTCATTAGTTTAGTTGTTATTTTATTTATTACTTTAATTCTTAGTTGTTCTTTTATATTTCTTTCTCTAACCCTTTTCCTTACAGTTTTCCTGCTTAGCAAACCCAACTAAGCTTGCAAGGACCTCTATTTTTCTCACTAAGGTGACGAAAGAGGTGCAACAAACCCACACTGTCAGTACAGGTTGTTGACTCTTCTAGTTCATATGGCATCCTAGCTTTTGAGTTTCCTTTAGAAGAGGCCATTTTGGAAGTCATGGATTCCATATAAAATACAAAGGATGATGTGATGAATAATTCATTTTTTCCCCATTTAGAACAAACAAGAGTTAGCATGACGAATCTTGACCTGAGATTGGGGGCATTTGATGGGGCATCTATTATATCTCCTAGTCTTGACCCATTTTCGCCTTGGTTTTATTTTTTGGAAATTTCCATCGAATTATTTGCTTCCCATTTCATCGGAGATTTGTGTTTCGTACCCCCTTTATGTATTGATGGATCCCATAAGAGAGTTTCCCTAGCTCAAGAGACTACTCAGAATGATTATCTCCTAGGTGGCATGGCCCCAACATGGTGAGCCACATGATGCTAACAACGACTCATGAGTTCATTGATGACAAGAAATATCCTTGTCTCAAGCCTAGCAATGGGATCTACTTTGTGTAAAGCATCAATATGTGTAGTTCCTTGTACATAGGTGTGTGGTGTAAGTGATTTTATTTTGCATATATCATATCCAAAAAATCCAAAAATATTTTATTTTTGAGATTTCACAATGCATTTTGACCCGTAGATTCTAGTTTACATGTGTTGGTAGGGTTACAGGTATTTTTTTACAAAGATGACGACGTCCAGTAAAATTGAGGCACATGTCTCCAAAATAGAATATAGGGATAGGTTTTTCTCTACATTCACCGTTTTGCATTATTAATGGTCCATTCTTCCATCACAATGCCTTAGGTTCAACCTTGACCAGTTGCGACATTAGCCACTCCTTTTTCACACCATCGTTGGTTCGATAGTGCCTACCCTTCATAGGCACCCTCCTTGATCTAACGATTGGAAAAATTTCATGACTTCATGAGTTTGTTCCTCTACTTTATCTCCAATGTCCTAAAACTTACGTTGTCCTTCTTCTTGTCTTTGATCAATGATATAACTGATCTAATGGTTGTGATTACTCCTGAAATTTGAATGGATGATTAGATTTCCACGATCCTTCACATGAGATTCCATTTTGTAGGATCTGGCTTCTACATGATCTAACGGTCCAATATTTTCTTGATAACTATATCAATGGACAAGATTATTCCTTTATTCTTTTGGAGTTTTACTATGGGGATTTCAGTCCTGATAGCATTTCTACAATGTGTTCTCCCTTATGAGCTTCGATTAATGTCATTCCTTTTGAACTTTTTGTTTATATTGGATTCTTCTGCACCCTGTTGACATCGATGGCAATATTGTACCACTATGTCCAAAATTCTCCCCCTTTGGCATTTATGACAACCTTTTCTTTTTGAAATATTTGTATTTCTGCTACTTATCAATTTCATCCCCCTTCGAAAACAATGACATCGGGGATCTTTCTTCGCTCCCCTTGTGGCAATGATCCCCCTGACCATGTGCCCCTTTTAATTTGACGCAATTTTTTTGGTTTTAATGAGGTTTTTGAATACTCCCAATTTCTGTCGAAGATTTTCAAAAGTACTCTTGGGAAAAGGTTTTGTGAATATGTCTGCAATTTGTTCGTTGATGTCTACATACACTATTTTAACCACTTTTTGGGTAACCTGATCTCTTAGAAAATGGTATTTAATTGGGATGTGTTTGTTTTTATAATGAATTACTGGATTTTTATAGATACTTATGGCACTAGTGTTATCAAAATTAATAGTGATGGGATTATCATATCTTATTTGTAAATATTCTAATTTTTTCTTCATCCAAAGAACTTGTGTGCAACAGGATGCAACAACAATGTATTCTTCCTCTGTTGTAGATAGTGATGTGGATGTTTTTTTATTACTTATCCATGCTACCAGACATTTTCCTATAAAAAATGATCCTCCACTGGCTCTTTTCCTATCATATATACTAGCGACCCAATTTGCATCAGTGTATGCAGTTAGATTGAAGTATTTATCTTTTGGATACCATAATCCAAGATAAAAGGTGTCTTTAAGATAAATGAATATTCTCTTTACTGCTTTTAAGTGAGTTTCTTTAGGTGCAGATTGAAATCTCCCCATGAGTCTTGTTGTTGTTGAATAGAGAAAACTTCCAACCATTGATCTGTACATTGTTTGGTCCACTTTTGGTGAGTCATCTTCTAGGATTATTTTACATCCAGTGACCATGGGAGTACTCATAGGTTTATTTTCTTCCATTTGGAATTTGTTTATCACTTCCTTAACATATTTGTCTTGGGAAATGAATATTCCATTTTCTGTTTGAATTACTTGTAAACCTAAGAAGAAGGACAGTTCTCCCAGCATAGACATTTCAAATTCTTCTTTCATTTTGGTTGCAAACTTTCTTCTTAGTGTACTAGTAAGATTACTTCCGAATATAATTTCATCTACATATACCACCAGAAAAATCATGTTTTGATCCTCAATTTTGATGTATAAGTTGTTTTCAATAGTCCCTCTCTTATATCCTTGTTTTTGTAGGTATTGATAAAGCCTTGAGAACCATGCTTTGGGGGCTTGTTTAAGACCATATAGGGCCTTTTTTAGCTTGCACACATAGTCCTGATTTTCTATTAACATGAATCCTTCTGGTTTCTCAACATAGACTTCTTATTCTAGTGTTCCATTAAGGAATGTTGACTTGACATCCATCTGATAGTTTTTGAAATTTCTAAAGAATGCAAATCCCAAGAACATTCTGATTTCCTCAAGTCTTTCTACTGGAGCAAAAGTCTCTTCAAAATCAATACCTTCATCATCATCATCTTTTTGTTAAGATTTTTTATCAATGTCTTGTGATATGCTCTTTTTTAGATCATTTATATTTACATTGGAACTTTCCACTATCTTTAGTAGTCTAAAATTATAACATATTGTTGACGGGAAAAATTGATTGTCCGTCAACTGGAAGAACATGTCCAGTCCAGGGTTGTCTAAGTAACCCAAGCCATTTGATGTAACTTGTTATGATGGGTTTAATGGCTCCGTTAGCCAATATAAAGTCCTAAAATAAAGAGAAAGGGATAACTAACTAATGATACAAAAACTATGATATATATATACATACTCTAATATAACTATTGTAAATGTATTTAAACAGAAAAAGAAAACATAACAATCTCACTTATGAACAACATTTACAGGTTGCAAGATTTACTGGACACTTGCAAAATCAATGTAATAGTAATTTCTTTTGAGAAGCAAATCAATAAATCACATTTAAATATTTTCTGTTTTATTTTTATAAATCTAACAAATCTTGAATTAACTAAACCATGAAATGAAGATGTACAGATTGTCAAATGCTAATATTAAACTTTTTGGTTTCACTAATATATAAATGACAGAAATTAGAAATACAAAAAAGCGAACCTGATGTCATTTCCTGAGATGTGTCCAAGTCTCTGTATGAATCAAGAATATCCAGCTGCAATGCCTACGAGATAAATCTGCAATAGACTTTATACTAAAACCTTTCTGAATAAATTCAGAAAGATGTATTGGCAGCCAGGATTAGAAAATAAAAAAGGAACACATATTAATTATGTGATCTTATGATTGCCAATGATTACATTCAGAAAAATCTGCATGTAATATGCTCGCCTCATTATCCAACTTAAACATCAAATAGAAATCCTGATATTCAAATTAAAAAAGATGATCACAGTGTGAATATCTGGAACAAAACATTATGAACAATTTTTATAACATGAATATCCTGAAACATAACATATCAAGAGTCTAAAGCTACATGACATATTAATTTATCAAAGATTAAATAAATAAAAAATGTTAATGAAACAACATCTGCAATGGACTAAAGATGAAAGTTGTATGTTGTTCCATAAGTCTTGAAAATCATTCATTCATAATTGGTTCCAGGCCAAGCTGCCAATCATTTACAAAATAGATAGTATTTAAAGAGTTTTGTTTTTGAAATCTAAACTTCCTATCTCCTAATATAGGATCAGATCTTATAAGATCAAATCATTACAAATATAGAGGTCCTAGAGCCACTCATGATAAAACTATATCTTCAAAAATTTATGATTTTTTTTTCCTATTTACAAAATAAACAAAAGGATATACTAATCAACTAGATCGAACATGTTCCATCCCATAAGATCAACATTAGATATATCTTGTCCTGAAAAACGAAATAGGAACAAGTTATATATTTTATTAACAAATAATTACTAAATTCTATATGAAAATGACTTGGCTACAGAATCTCTCAATTATGTAGCCAGTCTTATATTGGTAAAAGAAATCCAAGTTTAACTGATTTGATTTAAAAAATAACATGATTGTAATAAAAGGGAAAAAACCATTTTACCATTTAAACCAATGACTAATATGGATCAAGGTAACTTAGAATTGATTACGTCTTTTACACTGTCTGCATTCTTTATTATAATGTTTCCTATATTCTTAAGATGCTTGGATTGTCTCTATTCATTTTCCTTGAGTTCACTATTCTCTTTTCTGAGTAACTCATTGTGATTGGTGAGAGCTTTAATTCTTTCTTGTAGGATGGGGATGTCAATATAGTATCGTTCATTCCAATGCAAGAAGACCTCGCAATGCACAGAAGGAGAGATATGTTGATGGAGCGTATAGTTGGGTGTAAGAACATCAACACTACTTGTTGTCGACCCCTGACCGAGATTGATACTAGTAAACCCCTTGCTATCCTTGAGACATGGTGGGAGATTGTTAACAAAGTCATATGGATGATTAGGATCTGAATTATGACAATCTGGATCTTCTTCTGCAAGAAAATCCTCAATTTCAGGATCTAATTCCTCATTGATATCGATCTTATCGATCGAGCTCAAATGAGGCTTAGATCAATTATGCATACTTCTTGAAATGAGCCGACCAACCCTCTTATTTCGGAACCCTAACATTGTTTGCTTTTGTTTTGATTATTTGCGAGGGTATTTACTATCAAATTTTACAATAGGGTTATGGACGACAATTAAATCATGCTTAGGGGTTTCATTAAACTCACAACCAACATCATGTTTCCCATACAAAAATTGATCCGGTACTGCCTCGTCACGAGGGTTTTCCTCCAAAAATGTTGGCTTGTCACTTGGGAAATCAACATGTTTCTCTATCATAGGCTTATCCAACATAGGGGTTTTTTTAGGAGTGGCTATAAAAAAAATGTTTCGGGCTAAGAACCCATTCCAATAATCACCCAAGGTTGTCAAATGATGAACCAACAACATTTTAATTAAACCATGGTAAAAGAGGCTAGAGTCGAGGCTCTGCTTCTTGTATCTTTTCGACATCTTGTACAGACTCCTTAGTAAATAAAATAGAAAATTCATATGGAAACCTATAAAGTGCATAAGGAACCTCACATGATAAAGAAACACCAGGCCATAAAGGCATTCACAGGTTATAAAATGCTTAAGAATTGATAGGAGACCATGCCATCTAACCTTAAGTAGAGAAACACAAATACCTTTCTCACAACAATCAATCTTTCTGGAGGTCATGAAAAGATTCCAAGGAACTTTGTCGATTTTCGAGTTCTTAAACCACTTTTGACCAGAGGATGGGAGCCCTGTGGCTTTGCTTATAAACCCCTCGGTCACCTCCAACTGAATGTCTCCAAATTTCTCCCTATACCCATCAAATGTTTGGGCAAATTCCTTAGCTGCCTGAAGGTTATACCCATCGAACTTTTTAATGAAATAATCCCAGCACTGGGCTTTCAAATCATCGTCCGCATCATAAAGAGACAACAATTCCTGAGATCCATTCGGATCTATTCAGACAACAAGATCCATTGAGAATATGACTAGACTATGACAGGGGTGACCCAAGCTAGTTGTGGGTTTAGATGTCAGAAGTAACAGGGACAAGTTTGAGTGGATACCATGGAAACAGAACAAGAAGAACACCTATGCGATCATAGAATACACATGAAGGTATCATTTATGGAGTTTGAACACCCTTGGTAATGAAAGCTCCAAGTACATAACACTACACAAACCCTTAACTTGTAATGAGAAGCCTGTCAATTCATTTTTCCAGCCAAAATGAAGTACATGATATGATTCTGGTGCATTTAATTCCCATGTCATGTAATGGATATAGTCGATTTACAAAGGGTTGGAATGGATATGTTTTTTCAATCCAAATGTGAATCGATATTTGGCATTATAGTTGATTTACACATGATTCAAATAAATAATGTTATAGTCCAAATGCAAATCAACATGGGTATTATATTGATATTTTATAAACTCAAAAGGAAAATCATTCAAGTAAGAAATATGAAGTAGATGTAAGCACAATGAACCTTTAAAAAATAGGCTTTGAATAGGGATATAATACAAAATTAAGTTTCCATGCTTGATTCATGCTTTCAGTCATGAATCAATCATGAAAACACAAGATAAAAATAAAACAAGAATAATCAAACATCTTTTATAATCCAGTAGTCACCCCCAAATAGTAATATTTACAAGATGAGGTGAAGGCAGTTATAGGAAGTGTCGTTTGTCATTCAAAATAGCAAAAACATGTAGGGCTGCCAACAGTGGCGACTTATTGGGAAAAACAGTTATCTCTACATCACCAATGAGGTCATGTTAGGACTGATTAGAATGACTAAATATTAAAGAATAATTGAAAGGAAATCAAGCATCCCAATCAAATTCTGGAAACATCACACAATCTAGCTTCAGATGTATGTCTGTTCGAATGAAATCTGGTGATAAATTTTAATTATGAGAGCAACAATATTCAAGCCAATGGCTCTGATACCATTGATAGGGTTGTTTCTACCAATAGACATCCATAGCCTCAGCAGGGATTTCAATTAACCCACTCTGATGCCTCTACCCTGTCCAAGAATTGTCAATTAAAAATGAAGGGCATTTACGATTAATATCAAAATTTATACCCGATAATTTGTTGTAATGAAGTATTTATTCTACTGTTAATAAGTTGGGTTAATTGGCCCTATGATGTCGAGACCCCATTGCTAAAAAGGTGAATTCACTGAAATAGGCTGCAAAGGGAATGCTTCTTTTTTCACTCGTCTCCCAACCTTTTGGAAGATTATGCATTTATGACATAATGCATGGGAATCTTTAAATAATGTGGGCCAGTAGTACCCAACTCTTAACACTTTGTGAGCAGTGGTGTCTCCACCAAATTTTCCACCAGCCTCACCTACATGAATTTCATATAGTACTTTTCCTGGTTCATCTTTTTCCAAACAACACATAAGAACACCATCAAAATTCTTTCGAAACAATACATCATTTATTAGCTGGAAAGATGCATATTTTTACCTGAGGGATCTTCTACTTTTAGGATTGATATGATAAGGATAAGATCCATGTGTTAAATAAAATATAATATCATCATACCAAGAATCAACAGCAACCTGTGTACAACTGACCTGTGTCTCGTTGTGCTGATTTACAGTTGAGATGTTAATTTGACTTTCTTGTTCTTCAACTAAGTCAACAACTAGTTTACATAGGCCCTGACCTCTTACAATTTGTGTAGAATTTATTTCGAGGTCATATTCTTGTAACAATGTCATCAAATTTGCCCGTTTTTCTCCTAGTTCCTTTTGTACTAATAAGTTTCTTATGGCAGGGTAAGGAACGATGACTTTAGTTCTAGATTTCAACAAATATGACTAGAAGTGTTTCACTACTTTGAAAACAACATACACCTGTTTATCTACAGTTAGGTAATTCAGTTCAGCCCCTTTAAAAGATGAGCTCATGAAGGCAATAGGGATTTCATTGCTTTCATCATTTTTCTGTGTTAACACAACAATGCAATATTGGTCGGAGGCGAAAGTGTAAAGAGTGAAATCTTGCAAGAAATCAGGACTCATCAAGGGGCTTCCACTATGGATTTTTTGAAGGAATCAAAGGCTTGAATTTCCTATGGTCCCTGTTGGCATAGGGGTAGGCCCGGGGTTCACTCCAAGAGTGCACCAACAAGCCCTAGCTATTGGCCCTTTCGACAACACCTGCGAAGTAGATGCAGTCTCACCCAAAGCAGCTAAGAGGGGGGTTGTAGGACAAAGATGTCTACAACCAGGGGAATATCAAGTGGAACTAATACAACAATAATGCAACATTCATATATTTCTTATCATCTAGATCTACTCTACGTAGCTATACATCTGATGTAACACAATAATGCAAATAATAGTATAACAATGACAAAGATCCAGGAATCAATCACACATACAACACAAAATATACGTGGTTCACCCTCTCTCTAGGGCTACATCCATGGAATTGTGCTTATGATATATTAAGGTAAAGCTTACAGTTCTGATCTGCACTCTTAGTCAGCAAATCTTCCCTCTTCTTCTCTTTGTCTCCCACCTTCCTGCACACCTAGCTACAAGACTTTATCTTCGCACCCAGCTGAAGATATTACAATACCATAAGGCTCTCACTCTCAACACTCCTCTCTTTCACAGTACAATAATATCTCAAACAACAACAATAAATATCAATACCCAACACTAGTACCGACCCGACCTAGGTCCTCTCGACCTCTATTTATATAGTATAGTCTCTCACCGACAGCCTTAGGTGAAAACCTAGGTGTCAAAAACCTAATTACCCAAAACCCGAGGTGTCTAAAAACCCTAGGTCAACTTGACCCATGTTTTTAGGGCTTCACCAGGCTGTCTTTCCTCCCTTCTCGCACAGTTCTCCAAATCATCCAATGGTGGCTTTCTCTGCTTGCTGAGTTGTCTATGATTCTTTTCTCTTGTTGATTTGTCATCCCTGATCTCCACTTTCAACGGTGGTTTTCCGTGCTTCGCTCCATATTTTCTTCTCTTTTGCTTACTTTGACCCAGGGACAGTCACTGTGTCCCCGCACAGTTCGTTTTTTACCTTTTCTTCCTCAATATTTGCTTTCTTCCATAAACAAGGGCCAACATGCCCCCAACACTTACTTGTGACTCATCCCGAGACAATTTAGTTCTGATCCTTCCCTGTCACTTAGATTTTGGACTGTGGAGTGCAGCCTTTTCTTTCTACTTCATGTCTCCTTCCCATCCTTGTGCAGGCTGTCTTTGCTATGTCTGGTACCCAGTTTCAACTGCACCTGGTACCTAGACCCTTTTCTCCTTTGATTTTACTAAGAGATGTGAGGAAGCTAGTTGTCATATTACAACTTCAGTCGATTCCCATTTACTAATCCCTCTTTCCATTCTCCCTTCAATGTCTTCAGCTGTGCAGCTCCTCCTTCTATAACATAGGTGATCTCATATGGTCCTAGCCAATGCATTTTGAACTTCCCTGGATATCTTATAAATTTACTGTCATACACCAATACTAAATCACCTAGCTTACATGCCTTCTTCTTGATGTGTCTGTCATGATAGACCTTCTCTCTTTCCTTATGTACTTGTTGATGGAATCCTGCCATAAATCTATCTTCTTCTAGTTCAACCAGTTGGGAAAGCCTCTCATGAACAATTCTAGTGTCATCCATGTCTATAAATGCAACAATTCTCAAGCTCGGTACCCAATACTCCATTGGGACAAAAGCTTCAAGACCATAAACCAAGTTGAAAGGGGGTTGTGTTGTTAATTTATTACAAGTGTTTCTATAAGCCCAGAGTATTGTTGGTACTCTTAAATTCCAGTCATCCCTATTCACACTGAAAATATTTGTCAATGTTGTCTCCAAGATTTTGTTGAATGCTTCAACCATTCTGTTTTCTTGTGGATGGTAAGGTGTACTCTTATGATGGTGGACTGCAAATTCTTCAGTCAGGGCCTCAACTATCTTGTTGATGAAATGAGTGCCTTGATCACTCATTAGGGTCTTAGGGCATCCAAACCTGGTTATTATCTCATCAAAAATAAAACATGTGATTGTAGTTGCACTACAGTCCTTGACTGCTCTTGCTTCAGCCCATCTAATCAAGTATTATGTTGCAGTGATAATATACCTTGCTTCTGTGTGCTTTCCTTGTGGGTTTATAGGTCCCACGAAGTCAATGGCCCATTTTTCAAATTCTTGTAGATTCATCTGTGGTGGTAGTGAAATTTCATCTCTTCTGGATGGTTTTCCAACTCTCTGGCATACATCACAAACTCTGGTATACTCTTTAGCATATTTGTGTAAAGTAGGCCACCAAAGGCCAGCTCGCAGAACCTTCTTTGCAGTTTCTTTTCCTGCGTAATGTCCTCCTGCTATGCCTTCATGAGATTCTATGAGGATCAGTGGGTGTTCTTCCTCCATCACACATCTTCTTAGTATCTCATCAGGTCCCATCTTATATAGTTGTCCAACTATTAGTGAAAAGTCTGCAGCACGCACTACTAGTTGTTTCTTCTGGGAAATTATATACTCACTTGGAGCCATTCCTATTGACATGGATTGGACTATGTTTGTGAAGTTTTCATCCATCTTCCTAATGGCGAGCATCTATGCATCTGGTAGTGTATCCTCCAAACTGGTGGGTTCTTCGCCATGTTCCAACCTCGACAAGTGGTCAGGTCCCTTGTTCATTCTTCTTGGCTTAACTATGATCTCAAAATCATATTCTTGAAACAGGAGAAGCCATCTACATATTCGACCCCCCAACACTGGCTGGTTGACCAGATACTTTATCACAGAGTGATCAGTAAACATTTTAAAGTGTCCTCCTAGTAAGTAATGGAAACAATTTTGTAGCACGTACACCATGGCTAATCCTTCTCTCTTTGTAGTAGTGTAATTGATTTCAGCTGTAGATAGATTTTTGCTGGCATATGCTAATGTATGATCAATGTCCCCTTCTCTAGGTTGTGCTAGTACTACTCCTAATGCAATGAAATACATATCAAGATGCACATGAAATTCCTGGCTCCAATTTGGAAAGACCAGAATAAGTGCAGTCACCATCTTTTGTTTCAGTGTGTCGAAGCTATGTTGGCATTCTTCTGTCCAACCAAACTAATAGTATTTCTTTAATAAATTCTCCATTGGCATAGTAATCTGAGCATATCCTTTGATAAATTTCCTGTAATAGCCAGTATGTCCTAGCGCAGTGCGTAGTTGTTTGATTGAGGTAGGAGGTGGCAAGTCAACTATAATTTCAATTTTGGATGGGTCCACCAACAATCCTTGCTTGCATACAATATGACCTAATAATACTCCAAATGGTGAGAAGAAAATGCACTTCTTCAAATTCAAAGCAATTTGACATTGTCTGCATTTATCCAACATTAGCCTTAGACATTCAACATGATTTTTCAGCAAACTAAAAATAGTCCAGTCATCAAAATGGGCTTCTAAAAACTTATGCAAAAACTCTTTGAATGATTCAACCACCAAATGACATCACTGTGTATTGGTAGGATCCCCATTCCATGGAAAATATGGTCTTGTGTAAGTCCTCCTTAGCAATCCGAATCTGATGGTATCCTGAAAACTCACCTGTAAAAGAATATACCTCCTAGCCTCCCACATTATCTAATACTTCATATGTGAATGGTGTAGGGAAGGGGTCATGAAACCAGGCATCGTTCAACTTTATGAGGTCCACACATATTCTGATCTCGCTTGTCTTCTTTTCTTGTACTACCATAGGGATGATCCACTCTGACTCCTTGATAAGTTCAATAATCCCTTCTTCCAGCATTCTGTCGAGCTCAATCTTCACTTTTTCCTTATATTTTGGGTTCAATCTGTAGGGTCTTTACTTGACTGGTTTCACACCTAGTTTCAAAGGTATTATCATTTCTCCCATAGTTCCTTTGATACCCTTCATATTAGTGAACTTGTTCGAAAATAATTCCTGATACTCGTGCAGTAATTATGTAATTTTGTCAATGGTAGCAGCATCCCAGTAATATCTGACATTGGCAAGCTTCGGTGTTTCCTCTGTCCCAATATTAACTTTATTTATCTTTATCGGATGTGCAATGAATGGTAGTTCAACTCCTGTTCCTTCCACATCCCTGTGGCCTTCTGTCTCAATAATGTTTACCTTCCTCGGATCATCATCCTCGTTGGCATTAATGTTGTAACATCCTTGTAATTTATGGAATGGCTTAGCCCATTCGTCCTCTTCTTGCTCCAAAGGGAGGCTAGATGACTCTTTAAATACTTTATTCCTCACAATATTTAATTCTTGACCTACTGAGGGGAATTCACTTTCAAACAAAAAGGTGGTTACAAAATTCTGAAGCATACCTTCCCAATCTGCAGTGATAAGGCACAGCTCTGCTTGAAGGTACCAGTTAATAGGGTTCATGTCTATCATGTTAATGAATATGTGTACCCATTGTTCTCAAGGAATTCCACTCTAAGGCTCTTCCCAGCTTCGTACATGGTCCTTTGGGTAGCTTCGACCTATGTACCTCACTTCGCAACTTCCTACTTGTGTTGAAAACCGCGTTGTCATCAAGGTTCGACATTGTGTCCAGTCTGTGATATTTATTTTATGTGTCCCCCACCATATTCTTGGTGTAGATTTCAGAGCCTCATCCATAGCCAACAAGCTCTATTGTGCTGGTACAATTGTTTCAAAGTCCATCAAGAAGGATTCTAAAGGATTCATACCATCAAAGGTAGGTAATTTACTTGTTGTAGTACCAATCCATCTAAATTCTCTCATCAGTCGAACACATATCCTTGTGGATACTTCATACATATGGTTCTGCCAGTTCTCCAGTTCTTATTCTGAATCTGATGAACATGCGTTGTCACTTCACCAACTTATATTCCCATCGGCAGTAGGGTTAATGTAATCCTGTTGTCTGGCTATTAATTTGTAGATGTTTTCTAGCTCATATGCGTAGTCTTCTTCTCTAATGGGATCTGTATACTACGGACCTTCATCTGGATCTAAGCGTGCAATGACCCTAAGGCCATCTCCTTCAAATTTCTTCCATATTTTCTTTAAATCGACCATAGTATAATTGTTGAAGGC
Source organism: Picea engelmannii (assembly GCA_009831015.1). NCBI lineage: Eukaryota > Viridiplantae > Streptophyta > Pinopsida > Pinales > Pinaceae > Picea > Picea engelmannii. The sequence continues at coordinate 514,028 of ML784079.1, read as the reverse complement.
CCAATCAATTCCTAGTAATGTAGGGTAAGGGCAGCTATCATCAACAATTTCAATTACCTTGAATTCTGCAAAGGTTCTAACTCTGTTGATGCCCATGGGGACATGATCCAATCATCCAAATGGGATGATAGCTTGTTGATTATCCATGCGAAGCCTGATAGGGGAATATATCATCTTGGGTTTTCCCATTAGTGCCCAAGTTTTCTTCGTCATGATGTTGACCTCCGACCCTAAGTCGAGGACCACATAGTCTATATCATACTCTCATATTTGAGCATTCAAATGTAATTCTTTGTTTGTTCTTATCTTCTTAGAAATTTGGTGTACTGCCCTGTTCAACAAGGGGTCTACCTTTCCTAGCTCATACTGCCTGATTAGGCTTTGTAACTCTTGTATAGATTTCTCATCCTAAATTAATTTAAGACAAGTATACAAAAAGTTGATGAGTGTACTTACCTCTTTTCCTTCTTTATGTGTAGCCAATTGATCAAATGCCTAAGGCATTTTGTACTCTTTTACTTCTAGTTTCACTCTAGATGAGGATCCTTGGTTCCTCTTGAACTCTTGTCTTGCTTCCTCAAAGATTAGTCTTTCTTTCTTTGCATCAAAAGCCTGAGTCTTCTCCTCATCTTTCTTGATACCTGACTCTTCTGCAATCTTTCTTTGGGTTGTTCTATCCTCTCCTGTGGGAGTGTCTCCTCAGGTAATGACATTGACTCTAGGTTCGAATCCACGAGGTTCAACATATATTAGTTTTACTTGTGGGTTTTGCGGGGGTCCTCGTCTTTCTTGAACCTTAGCCAGTAGCACAGGACATTCTTCTATGACATGCTCAAAAGAGCTACAATAACTGTAGGTTGTGCAAGGGTTCTGACAATCCCTTGCTAAGTGTCCTGGCTGTGTGCAGTTATAACAAATTATTTTTCCTCGGCCTCGGCCCATCCCTCCTCCTCGTCCTCATCCTTTGTATCCACCACGAGGAGTGAAGTTTCCTCTCCCTGGAGAGTTATACTATGGAGTATTTCCTTCTTGTTGTACTTCACCCTAAATCTTGTATATGTCTCTCGACCTCTCATGCATGAGATCGTAATATCTACAATATCGATCATTGTGCCCTACTGATTTATAGAATGTGCAATACAGGTTAGTGGGTGTCTGAACATACTTCTACATGTAATATCACTCACCTGGGTGATGTCTATTTTTTCACACATCGCAACAGGGCAGGTTAACTTGCTTCAAGGGGCTTGGTGCTCCTGAGGCCAAATACTCATGGAATAAGATACAATGTTCCTTATCATGACCTTTTGATCTGCATCTCACACACCAGGCATCTTCCCTTTTGTCTTTTCCCTTATATTTCTTCATATCCTCAACTTGTAAAGACAAACTTGTTAGCTGACTCAAGATTTGGCTCATTCCCGAGTTCGATTCTCCCATGGGTGTTGATTCAAGCTTCATAGCGATTTCCAAAGCTTATGCCTATGATGCAATCTTCTTTTGCATCAAGGGGACTCTGATGTGTGGTAAAAATGCAGCGATGAACCATTATTTGTTCTGTTCAATGGGGATTTGAAAATTTAATTGGCCTGTTAGGGTCTTGAATCTCTGGTCGAACTTCCAAACAGGTTCTACTACCTTTTTTTTATCTCTTTTATCTCTGTAATACATTGTGACTCTGACTTAGGTTTCTTAAACTCTACAATCAATGCATTCTTGATCTCGTTCAGTGGCTTAGGTTGCGCCAGTCCTTGGACAAGTTTCATGTACCAACTCAGTGTGCGGTCCCTTAGTGTAGTGCTAAACTGGGTTCTCTTGATGGCTTCATCGGTGATACTTTTAATATTCCATACGGCTTCAAACATAAACCAATGCTAATTTGGATCTTTAGATCCATATCCACTAAAGATAGGGAGAATCATTTCATATTCCATAGAAATGCCTAGGCTTCTTATCTGAGTAGATGCTAAGCCACCAGTAACAGTGCTATGAGGACTCTGGTGGTTCTGACTATTCTGACCGATAAGTATTGTTGAGACAATAGGAAGATTAATGTTACTTACTTCAGTAGTCCGCGCAGTTCCTAATGTTTTTGGATCACTTTGGAAAAGTTATTCAGCTTCCCCTTCTTCTATTCTGGTAGGCTCTGACTGTTCTTTGTCAGTTATATCTACCTCTTCTCCACTGTAGAAACCCTCTTCTCCGTAGTTTTGTTTAAACATGTTCTTAAGGTGAACCCTTCAGAATAATTTCCCACTGCACATATGTCCTTCTTCTGTGTCACTGTCGTTGTCCGAGATATTTAACATTATCCTTTTCAGGTCTAACCAATCTACTGTATCTTCAAGATGTGGTTTTCATGCAAGAGAATATTGATTCTCAGCTTCAGAAAGTGCAAAAAGTTTCCTCTAGGTCCTTTGAAAAAGTATCTCTCGGCTTGGCTATACGATTGTGTTCTGTCAATGACAAACTCGGTGATATACCCTCTAATGGTACTATCAAACCAATGATCTACTGCTCTAGATACAACATTGTCAACTCTCTTGACCTTCTGGATAAGTGTTGGTGTCCAAACCATAGGAGGTCTACATCTAATCTCAAACTGGGTATCGACTAACCTAGCCAACCATTCAAACAAATCCTAGTGGATTCCCCTAAAGAAGATCTTGTGAATGTCGGTGAAGATGTATCTTTGTAGCCAATCTTCAATACTCAGTTTAGGGTTCTTGTTCTGGGCTTCAGCGAAGTCCCTCTCTTGATCCTCTATCCACTTTTGAATCTTGGTATTTGATGAGAACCACCTTGACATTCCCTTAAACAGATTCCTATCCTCGCAACAGAACCATTTTTTGGCACAGGGGCAGATTCGAGGTTCACTCCAAGAGCGCACCAACGAGCCCTAGATACTACCCCTTTCGACAACACCTACAAAGTAGATGCAGTCTCACCCGAAGCAACTAAGAGGGGGGTTGCAGGAGAAAGATGTCTACAACCAGGGGAATATCAAGTGGAACTAATACAACAATAATGAAACATTCATATATCTCTTATCAGCTAGATCTACTCTACACAACTATTCATCTGATCTAACACAATAATGAAAATAACAGTATAACAATGAAAAAGATCCAGGAATCAATCACACATACAAAAAAAAATATACGTGGTTCACCCTCTCTCTAGGGCTACGTCCACAGAACTGTGCTTATGATATATTAAGGTAAAGCTTACAGTTTTGATATGCACTCTTAGTTAGCAGATCTTGCCTTTTCTTCTCTTTGTCTCCCACCTTCCTGCGCACCCAGCTGCAGGACTTGATCTTCGCACCCAGTTGAAGATCTTACAATACTAGAAGGCCCTCACTCTCATAACTCCTCTCTTTCATAGTACAATAATCCCTCAACCAACATCAATCAATATCAATACCCAACACTAGTATCGACCTGACCTAGGTCCTCTCTACCTTTATTTATACAGTATAGTCCCTCACCGACAGCCTTAGGTCAAAACCTAGGTTTCAAAACCCTAATTACCCAAAACCCTAGGTCAACTTGACCCGCATTTTTAGGGCTTCGCCAGCCTGTCTTTCCTCCCTTCTCGCACTGTGCTCCAAAGAATCCAATGGTGGCTTTCTCTACTTACTGAGTTGTCTATGATTCTTTTCTCTTACTGATCTATCATCCCTGATCTCCTCTTTCAACAACTTTCTTTTTCATGCTTCACTCCATCTTTTCTTCTCTTTTGCTTACTTCGACCTAGGGACAGTCACTGTGTCTCCCACATAGTTCGTGTTTGACCTTTTATTCCTCAATCTTTGCTTTCTTCCATAACTAAGGGCCAAAATTCCCCAACGATACTGAACATCCTTTTTAATTAAATTCTGTAATGGTATTACCATTTATGAAAAACTTGGGACAAATCTTCTAACAAAATTAATCTAGCCTAAAAAGGATTGCATGGATCTTTTAGAGGAGGGGGGGGAGTTTGGCAATGGCTCAAGTTCTTTCGGGTTTGATGATAATTACGTCACTGGACACTATGAAACCAAGTAGTTTGCCTTGTTCCACCATAAATACTTTCTTCTTAGGGTTGAGAGATATGCCATACGTGTGGCATCATTCTAGAACAGTCCTAAGGTGAGACAAGTGATCTTTGTTGTTTTTGGAGAAAATGGTAACATCATCAATATAAACCACTACTAATTGGTTTATGAGGCCACGAAAAGAAATGACCATTTCTCTCTGGAAAGTGGACCTGACATTTATGAGTCCAAAAAGCATCTTCCTGTAGGCATAAGTGCCCCAGGGGGTATGAAAAGTGGTTTTTAAGTGGTCTGTTGGAGACAGTCTTTCGGAACCAGATACCTGCTGAAGAATTTGTTCCATTGGAGGAATGGGATAATTTCCTTTATCAAACGCCCGATTCAAGTTACGAAAATTGACACAAAGTCGAATTTCACTGCTTTTCTACCTACAGGAACTATATTAGACACCCATTGTGTGTGTCTCACTAGGAAAATTATCTTTTCATTTAGTAATTTATTTAGTTCTTTCTTGATAGTCGGTTCCAATTTGGGGTGCATCTTTCTTAATTTTTGCTGAAAAGGTTGAGTTTGTGGTTTCATGGGGATGACATGTTGTATTATGTTAGGATCAAATGTTTTTAGATCATCGTATGTCCAGGAAAAAATATCCTTGAATTCTTTAAATAGTTTTATAAAGGCAGATCATTCTTGTTCAGAGAATCTCGTTCCCAAATTGATATTTTGCGGATTATCTTTAGTCCCTAGGTTTATCATTTCATAATTCAAGGAAGAATTGTTCATTTTACAATTGACTGACCCTCTAAATTTATCATGTAAATCATAAAACTTTTCTAGTCTTACAACGGATCTAGGAATAGATTTTACCAGATCAGATGTTGATTCAAGAGATCTAGGATCTAATATTACTGTGAAGTTGTGGAGGTTTCATCATGAGTGCCTTCATAGATAATTGCACCTTGGAAAGTGTCCTCCATATGTAAGAAGTTGATGATCTGATGATAATCGTCGAACACTCTCCAATTGGTGATGTTATCTGGGATCGACGGCTTGAACAATAATTCAATCGAAAATGCATTCAAAGAAAGACCTTCTGTGGGAAAAAGTTTAGAAACGACATTAGCCAATAAGTTAGCCTCATAATTACTTAGTCTAGGAATGGAATTGATGTTAAATGCTAAAAAAGTTTGTATCAAACTCCATACCTCGGTTTGGTAACTTCTCATATGAGGTGACAAGAAATGTATGGATTTTCTTACCTTCCTGACCACAATTTCTGAATCATCGAACACCATTAAATTTCCTACGTCCATATCCAAATATTTCTTAAGCCCTTGTAGAAGTGCTTCATATTCAGTCATATTATTAGTGCACTCAAACTATAATTGACAGGCAATGAAAGTCTTATTACCTGCAAGATCGATGAGTACACATCATGCACTGGCTCCTTCTTTGGATTTGGATCCGTCGAAGTACAATGACCATATATGAGCTTCGTCAGTAGTGTTCGACAAATTTGGAAGAGCTGGTGACTGAATACAGTTCATGAGTTCTAATTGTTGCTCAGGATCTGTGAAGATGGAGATTTCGGTCATGAAGTTACTGAAGAAAGTGTTCATTCCCTGCATTTCAAATGAATTAGTGGATGCAGTAAAAGGTTCATTCAGATCATTCAGATTTGTCACGGTATGCTTGAGATAACGTTCGCAGGTTATTCTTATTTTATTTGGTTGTATGTTTTTCGGCAACCACAAATGAGACCAGTTTGTGGCAAAGTACCCATGCAGTTTCTCAGTCCAGTCCCTGCTTAAAAATAAACCATAGACTTCTGGGATGTCAACAACAATGATGTCAATAATTTGGTGAACCTTAGGATTAGAAGATAACCTAGCCAGAACATTCTTAAGTTCATTGATTACCTTAACGTTCGTCTGATTGAGCTGAATGATTTTGAGACTAGAAGGTTGAAATTTTGCGTTAATTTTTTGGAAAATAGATAAAGGCATCACATTTGATGATGCACCAGAGCCCACCATGCAATTACACACATTTCTATTGAAAATTTCAAAATTTAATAAGAAAGGTGGGACATTCTTACGAGTGTTAACGACAGAATTCTATTGATCCCTGAAACAATTTTGTCTACATTTGATATAGTTTTTTCGGTTAGATCCCTTTTATCCAAAAGTTCGGTTGTCATTTTAGTGGGGATCTTTTTGGTTGTTTTAGAACTAATTTATGCAGTCTTCTTGCTACTAGGATAATTTTTCTTACTATTTTCTACAATATTTTGAAGCATTTTCTGCAGAATAAGAGGAAATTTCAAAAGCTCGTAAACAAAAATATTAGCCCTCAATTTTTTCAGATCTTCAATCAAGTCATATTCTAAGACTGGGGCTGCTAAAATCTATTTTATTTCATCTTTTTCGACTATTTTGGAGGCACATTATTATTCATTTCAAAGGATGATTTGCTTTGTGTTTTGCTTCTCGTGTTGTACGGGTGGATAGTTTCAAAGTTTGCTTGAAAGCCACTGTCAGAAAAGTGTCTGAAGATATTGGGAGATCAATACTCTTCTTCAACTACTTCTTCTTCAACTGTGTCTTCTGAACTTTCAAGAGGAACAAAATTATCATGTGCTTCAAGAATGGTTTGCAAAGTGTACTGCAAGCTTTTGAAATTGTGACCTTCGGTGGTCTACTTTGGTTGATTGGGAGGAAAAGGTTTTTTGAAAGGGGTTTTAAAACTCCCTTTTCTTGAGGATTCCTCCTCGGTCGATCTCTTCAAGTCAATGACTTGATTTGATAGTTTTTAAAAATCTTTCTGCAATCTTTCCAGGTCTAAAGTTTCTGGTTGACCTTTGATTTGGGGAGGTCTTGTAAGGATTTCTATTTTCTTCTTCAAATATGAAGTTGTTTCAGTTTCACTATTTAGATTGTCTTTCAAGCTTAATATATCCTTTTCAATTTGGTTGGATTCCTCGAAGGCTTCCAACAATGTAGATTTTTTAGACCTTTTAACCCAAATTTCTATATTATTATGTACATATTTGGTGTAATATGCAACAATTAGACTCTCAGCAGGCATTGAATCTGCGGGAATTCAATTCTTTAATGTAAGGAATATTTTGTTAAAATATTTTACTTTCTCCTTAGGTTTCATTTTTAGGATGGAGAGTTCCATAACCAAGACCTCAGGGGACTTATCGTCTCCAAATTTCTCTAAGAAATAGGTTTCGAATTTGTCCCAAGAGACAATGGTCTGGGGATATTGGGTGAAATCCCATGTGGAGGCATTGCCCTCAAAAGTATAAGGAAAGAGTCTACATACTATGTCTTCATTCTCTACACTTTGAAGTATTATTGCCAACATAAAAAAATTTATGTGATCTTCAACAGATTGCTTAGAATCCGGATCAAATTTAGGTAACCATTTTTCTCGGTGTTTTGGAAATGGGTGTTGAGGTCCAGGTACAGCCATGACATCTTGATCAAGCTAGGGTCTGACAAGATTGTTTTGGTTTTCCATGGGTGTAGGTGGTGTCGAAGGCTGAGATGGTTCAGATGAGGAACTACCTTCGTCAGATGACTCTCCTCCCGAAGAGGATGGATATGAACCAGGTCGGGAAGGCGAGATACCATATCCTCCAACTCCAAGAGTAGGGGTTCTGAAAAGATCTGTAGTATTATCTTCTAAAGGAAAAAGAAGACCAGTGCCTTCAATTTGTTATCAGATGTTTGAGAAATCTAAAGGTTGATTGAGAGGCCTACTAGGTTGCCTGATACAGGCCAAAGCACTATGTGTCCTTATCAATGACTGACGAACAATTTCTTGTACATTGATGCCTTGAGGAGCTGATGTTACTGGTTCAATGGGAAACTCAAGATTATCGTTTGAGGTAGTTGTTGTTTCAAAATTAAAGTTGTTGTCTGAGTGACTATGTATTACTACAGGGGAGAGAGTATGTGGGGGAAGAGTCTTATGACTTCCATGTGCCATCAATTGCAATCAGGCCCTCCTTCTAGCACCATTTGTTGATGGGAAAAATTGACTTTCCATCAACTGGAAGAACAAGTATGGTTCGGGGTTGTTTAAGTAACCCAATTCATTTGATGTAACTTGTTCTGATGGATTTAATGGATCCATTAGCCAATCTAAAGTCCTAAAATAAAGAGAAAGGGATAACTAACTAATGCTACAAAACTATGATATATATATATATATATATATATATATATATATATATATATATATATATATACTCTAATATAACTATTGTAAATGTATTTAAACAGAAAAATAAAACATAAGAATCTCACTTATGAACAAAATTTAAAGGTTGCAAGATTTACTGGACACTTGCAAAATCAATGTAATAATAATTTCTTTTGAGAAGCAAATAAATAAAGCACATTTAAATATTTTATGTTTTCTTTTTATAAATCTAACAAATCTTGAATTAACTAAAGCATGAAATGCAGATGTATAGATAGTCAAAAGCTAATCTTAAACTTTCTGGTTTCACTAATATATAAATGACAGAAATTAGAAATACAAAGAAGCTAACCTGATGTCATTTCCTGAGATGTGTCCAAGCCTCTGTATGAATGAAGAACATCCAGCTGCAATGCCTACAAGATAAATCTGTAGTAGACTTTATACTAAAACATTTCCGAATAAATTCAGAAAGATGTATTGGCAGCGAGGATTAGAAAATGAAAAGGGAACACATATTAATTATGTGATCTTATGATTGGCAATGATTACATTTAGATAAATCTTCATGTAATACATTCACTTCATTATCCTACTTAAACATAAAATAGAAATCCTGATATTCAAATTAAAAAAGATGATCACAGTGTGAATATCTGAAACAACAAATTATGAACGATTTTTATAACATGAATATCCTGAAACATAACATATCAAGAGTCTAAAGATACATGACATATCAATATATCAAATATTAAATAAAACAAAATGTGAATGAAACAACATCTGCAGTGGACTAAAGGCGAAAGTTGTACGTTGTTCCATAAGTCATGAAAATCATTCATTCATAATTGGTTCCAGGACAAGATGCCAATCATTTACAAAATAGAGAGTATTTAAAGAATTTTTTTTTTGAAATCTAAACTTCCTATCTCCTAATATAGGATTAGATCTTATAAGATCAAATCATTACAAATATAGAGGGCCTAGAACCACTCATGATCAAACTATACCTTCAAAAATTTATGAAAGTTTTTTCCTATTTACAAATAAACAAAAGGAGATACTAATCAACTAGATCGAACATGTTCCATCCCATAAGATCAACATCGGATATATCATGTCCTGAAAAATGAAATAGGAACAAGTTAGAAATTTTGTTAACAAATAATTACTAAATTCTATATGAAAGTGACTTGGCTACAGAATCTCTCGATTATGTATCTAGTCTTATATTGGTAAAAGAAATCCAAGTTTAGCCGATTTGATTTAAAAATTAACATGACTATAATAAAAGGGAAAAAAACCATTTTACCATTTAAACCAATGACTAATATGGATCAAGATAACTCAGAATTGATTACAAACTTTACACTGTATTCATTCTTTATTATAATGTTACCTGTGTGCTTAAGACACTTGGCTTATCTCTATTCATTTTCTTTGAGTTCACGATTCTCTTTTATGAGTAACTCATTGTGATTGGTGAGAGATTTAATTCTTGATTGTAGGATGGGGATGTCAATATAGTATCGTTTAATCCAATGCAAGCAGACCTCACAATGCACAAAAGGAGAGATTTGTCGATGGAGCATATAGTTGCATGCAAGAAAATCAACACTACCTGTTGTTGGCCCCTGACCGAGCTTAATACCAGTAAACCCCTTGTTATCCTTGAGACATGGTGGGAGATTGTTAACATAGTCGTATGGCTGATTAGGATCTGACTTATGATAGTCTGGATCTTCTTCTGTGATAAAATTCTCAATTTCGAGATCTGATTCCTCATTGATATCGATTGTATCGATCGAGCTCAAATAAGGCTTAGATTGATTATGCATACTTCTTGAAATCAGCCGACCAACCCTCTTATTTCGGAACCCTAACATTGCTTGTTTCTATTTTGATTGTTTGCAAGGGTCTTTACTACTGGATTTTATAGTAGGGTTATGGCCGAAAATTAAATCATGTTTAGGGGTTAACTCAAAACCAACATCCTATCACCCATACAAAAACTGATCAGGTATTGCCTCGTCACGAGGGTTTTCCTCCAAAAATTATGGCTTGTCACTTGGGAAATCAACATGTTTCTCTATCATAGGCTTATCCAACATAGGGGTTTTTGTAGGAGTGGTTGTAACAAAACCATTTCGAGATAAGAACCCATCCCAATCATCACCCAGGGTTTTCAAACGATGAACCAACAACATTTTAACTAAACCATGGTGAAAGAGGCTAGAGTCGAGGCTATGCTTCTTGTATCTTTTCGACATATTGTGCAAACTCCTTAGTAAATAAAACAGAACATTGAGATGGAAACCTATAAAGTTCATAAGAAACCTTACATGATAAAGAAACACCAGGCCATAATGGCCTTAATAGGTTATAAACTTATTAAGAACTGATAAGAGACCATTCCATCTAACCTTAAGTAGAGAAACAAGAATACATTTCTCACAACAATCAATCTTTCTGGAGTTCATGAAATAATTCCAGGGCACTTTGTCGATTTTTGAGTTCTTAAACCACTTCTGACTGGAGGATGGGAGCCATGTGCCTTCGCTGATAAACCCCTCAGTCACCTCCCACTGAATGTCTCCAACTTTCTCCCTATACCCATCAAATGTTTGGGAGAATTCCTTAGTTGTGCGAAGGTTATACCCATCAAACTTTTTAATGAAATTATCCTAGCCCTAGGCTTTCAAATCATTGGTCACATCATTAAGAGACAAAAATGGTTGAGATCCATTCATCTCTATTCGGAAAAAAGGATCCATTGAGAGTATGACTAGACTGTGACAGGGGCGACCCAAGCTAGTTGTGGGTTTAGATGTCAGAAGTAACAAGGACAAGTTTGAGCGGTTAACATGGAAACAAAATAAGAAGAACACCTGTGTGATCATAGCATACGCATGAAGGTATCGGTTATGGATTTTGAGCACCCATGATAATGAAAGCCATGAGTACATAACACTACACAAACCCTTAATTCGTAATGAGAATCCTTTCGATTCATTCTGCTAGCCAAAATGAAGTACATGATATGATTCTGGTGTGTTTAATTCCCACATCATGTAATGGATATAGTCGATTTGCAAAGGGTTGGAATGGATATGTTTTTTCAATCCAAATGCGAATCGATATTTGGCATTATAGTTGATTTACAAAGGATTCAAATAAATAACCTTACAGTCCAAATGCAAATCAACATGGGTATTATATCGATATTCGATAAACTCAAAAGGAAAATCATTCAAGTAAGAAATATGAAGTAGATATAAGAACAATAAACCTTTAAAAACCAGTCTTTGAATAGGGATATAATACAAAATTCAATTTCCATGCTTGATTCATTCTTTCAGTCATGAATCAAGCATGAAAACACAAGATAAAAATAAAACAAGAATAATCAAACATCTTTTATAATCCAGTAATCACCCCCAAAAAGTAATATTTAAAGGATGGGGTGAAGGAAACTACAGGAAGTGTTGTTTGTCGTTCAAAATAGAAAAAACATATAGGGCTGCCAACACATATGTATGCTTTCTTATTAGATGAATGTAGGGATTGCACCCGGTAACCAGGACTTCCCAGGTGGTCACCCATCCCAAGACGCCTCTGGCTCAAGCGCGCTTAACTGTTATATAAATATAATTAACATGAATTACAAGGTTTTATAAAGAATAGTGAAGGAAACCAATCCTTTTTAGAGCACCAACTCTATGAGACACAAATCCCCTTATTTATGGCACCAACCCTAGGAAGCACCAACTCCCTTGTTTTTTGGGAACCAACCCTAGGAAGCACCAACTCCCTTTTCTTTAGGGCACCAACCCTAGGATGCAACAACTCCCTTGTCTTTAGGGAACCAACCCTAGGAAGCACCAAATCCCTTATCTAGTAAAGGATATGAATCCTTCCTTTCTCCTCCTTTCCACCCTCATTGCATAAGTATCATCAGTTCCTTTTTTTGGACTTTGCTTCTTCTTTGATCATCTGATTTGGACTATAGAGACACTACTTATTCACCATTTTTTCTTTATTATATAGTTTTCCAACTGGTGTGAGCATTGAAGCATTGTGTCCCTTTATTTGGACCATCAAACCTCTTCATTTAATTTAATAGTAATAACATTTTTTTTTCTCCATTATTATTCATACATTATCGTGGAATATTTTCAATTAAGTGAGAGATATTTTCATAAATCGATCACTGATATGGATAGATTTTGTTTTAACTCGATCCCATGCCTCTTTATTTCATTCTTAATTTACATTGATCAGATCTAATATTTTTTATTAACTTTTTAATGTATTGCAAGTATTGGATTACTTAAGATAAATCAAGACAAAGTCCAGATCCTATTTGGTTAATCATTCCTTCTTGACCGAGATAAATTTCTTATTATGTGTGTTAAATTTCTCACAAAAACAATTCAGGACCTCAATTCCATACGATCACAAGAGGTGGCTAGGTGTTAAGACAAAGCATGTTCATAATCACTTATCAATATCAACGGTCACATTTTAATTGCACGCTAATATGGACAGTTCTCGTTCACTTTGGAACTTCACCCTTCAAAACTTTGGGTAGTTGTTGGTAGGAGAAGCTAGATATCCCCAAAGGAAATACTCCCAGAGTGATGTAGCTTGTTGATGTCACTATTGATGTGGCATTGTATAAGTGGTTTCTCAATGTCACCTAGATTCATGACTGGCGTATACCTAAAGTTCCAACTGGACCTTGACATTTGTCACCATATGATTGTGCCATGTGTCCTTACTGACATGGTATTGCTAACATGGATATCCTGAAGTGTCATATGTATTTTCCCTTTGGATCATATATCAGATAGTCTAGTTTTCACCTGAATTCTCCAGGTGACATTACATGTTTTAGACCCCTTTTCACCGAAGTGGTCAGTGCTGAAATTAACCACCATTGGACCCGCCTAGACTCATCCAATGGTCACCATGAATTTCCCATATCGGATGGCCCTAATTCACTTTGGGAATTCATGGCTCCAACCTTTGGGTGAACGTACATGTTTTAGAACCCTTTTCACCGAAGTGGTCAACGTCAGAGTTGACCATCTCCTTTCCTTTACTTCGATCTGACAGTTCACTCCAGATAAACAATTGATGATAGTTTGTGATTTGGAGTCTTCGGCCTTCAAGTAAACTTACCCATTCTTAGCTTTGTTTCACCGAAGTGGTCAATGTCAGAGTTGACCGTTTTCTTTCCTTTATTGTGATCTGATGGTTCCAATATTCTCACTCTATATCAATGGTTGATAGCATTTCGTTTAATTCAAGACTCTAGGATATTTGTGGCTTACACTGTCCTTCCACTAAACTCGATCAGATGGTCGATAATTCATCCAAACTCCCTCCTTGATCTAATGACTGGTGAAATTTTGTGACTTCGTGAGTTCGTTCCTTTGCTTTATCTCCAATGTCCCAAAACTTATGCTATCCTTCCTCTTGGATTTGTTCAGTAGTTCTAATTGATCTGATGGTTGCGATTACTTCTGGAATTTGAATGGATGTTTAGATTTCCACGATCCTTCACATGGGATTCTTCTATGTAGGCTCTATATTTTGCATGATCTGGCAATACAATATTTTTCGAAGAACTATATCAATGAACATGATTCTTCATTTATTATTTTGGACTTTTACTGTGGGGACTTCAATCCTGATAGCATTTCTACAATGCATTCTCCCTTCTGAGATTCAATTAATTTCATTCCTTCTGAGCTTTAGGTTTATACTGGATTCTTCTGCACCCTGTTGACATCAATGACAATATTGTACCACTGTTTCCAACAATCACGTGTATATGATTAGTTTGAAGACTTCAGAAGCACTCTCCTCAGTGCCCGTTGTCTTTCTGATATCTATATGTTGTGTCATGGGTCCACATTGTATTTTTTGGTGGCTATGGATACGGTATTATTGTCTTATGGATACGGTATTATTGATGACATGGATCCATTATGTATTTGTTAGTTACTTGGGCTGACCCAGGTTCTGATATCAAATAGGTTTCCAACAAAACCCTTAAAACTATTGGCCCTCCTGGTAAACCAGAAGGAAATGTTGCACATAGAGTGCACAACATAGTCTCACCCGAGATATCTTTATGGGTAACTGCAATACTCAAGTATTTGTAGTCTAGGAAGGAGTGGGGACTGTGTTTAGATTATCTCCCTTATACATCATCATTTATCATTCATCTACTTCTATGATTCATTCATCGTTAACTTATGCATGCATGCTATTATAACTTGTTTAACCATTCATTATTTAGATAATGATTAACATAATAGTAAAAGAATTCATTAAAAACACATAAAACAAAGTATTTTAGGTTCACCGCCTCCAGGGGATATGTCCACAAAGATCTAGCTCTTTTGCTCTTTTTTTCATTCTGCTGCAAAATATGTGATGCACACATTACATATTTAGGATTACAATAAAAAATGAGGGTAAGTACCCTTTGGGAGGATGACTATATCACACCAGGATCCTCATCCTATGAGCTAACCCTCAAATGCTATCATACTCCACTCTACCACAATAACCATGACAAAACTCACAATAATCAATAACTTTTGAACCAACAAAACTCTAATCTAGAACTCCTAGGTCCTTATTTATACTAATCTTTTGACTTATATCCATTACACTATTTTCAAAAAAAATAAAACTAACATGGTTAGGCCTGTCTACATGCACACCACATTTTTTTTCCTCCTACATGCTTCTTTTCTGCCTCCTAAGGAACGCACTCCAAGAATGTACCATCTCTTCCAAAATTAAGTTTGAGCCCAAAATAGATCCGTCTTCCCAAAATAGGTATGTGCCAATAGGCCCCCAAAACTAACATTTGGCTCATACCGAGCCACTCAGGTGGTGAGTTCTCTCTGTACAAACTTCTCTAAGTTGTGGAACTTTTCTGCTAGTTCCTTCCCTTTTTCTTTCACGTGTGCATCTTTATCTGTTAATGCTTCTACCATCTTCATTGTTATCTTTTCTTATATCAATGTTGTGCTCTATGAATGTGCATGTGCCATACTTGTATTCTCTTCCTCCAGATCCATAATTATCTGTGTTTCTTGTTCCTAGAGGGGCTCCAACTGGACCTGTCTTGCTTGCTTATTGATCTGCGTGGTTTTCAATTTTGTCTGCAGGGTCTTCATCTTTTGCATGACCTTCAAGTGTTCAGTAATGCTCATGGTTTTATGTCGCTGCTTCAACTGTTGAATTTCAATGCTAATTTTATCCTCTTGTTGTCCCAAGAGTTGGAACTTTTCATCCTCCTCCAAAGTAGTCCAAATCTACGCAGTTCTATCAAACAGTTATGTGACTTCCTTAGCTTCCCTTTCCATTTCATCTATATGGAATGTTTTTTTTTGTTCTTGTTTCTAATAGACTTCAGGAGGAGTTGTATTATTAAGTTTCTCTTTCAACTCCTCTATCTCTTGACTATATCCCTCAATTGTCTGCAGAATGATCTTTATCTTTTCATTTGTGCTCCTATCCGGTGTTTACCCACTCTCTAGAATGCAGCTATATACCGTTGTTAGCCCCTACCCTAGATTGTCAGTGCGTTCTTTTTCCTCCTCCTTCTCCGAACTCAACTAGTTGCAAGTGATATGTAACATCTTTCTGACCCCCCTACCAACTTCCAAGTTGGTGACATCTATTCGGGCTATGGATTGTACTTCCTTCATTATACTAGCCTGGAGTATGTATAGTTATTTTGTGGGTATCTGCACGATGACTACTGCAAAGTGGTCTATGTTCCCCATGGGTTTTTTCATGGTATCCTAATCAACTCTAAACATCTCATGTGTGACCATGAATGTGTCATTTCCCTACACCACTATCTAAATTGTATCATCTTTTTATTTCTACGTAGGGGGTCTATGTGTATTTTCAAGTTGTTGCATTGTGGCCTATGGTACTATATGAATTTGTAATTGTTGTAGAGCTTCATTGATCCAGGAGGCTCCCCAGGCTTAGAAAATTCTCAAAACTCAAAATATCTCATAATGGAGTGAAACCAATTCCATTGTGACCATCTTGTTGCGCTGATTCTAGCCATATAATTACTTTCTCAAATGGGCGTCATATGCGAGAGTTATCGCACTCTGATCAGATTCTCAAATAGCCAAAAAGTCAAAGTTCAAGCTGGCAAAAATTCAATGCTAACGTCAACATGACATCACCAAAGACACCTCATGATGTTGATGTGGTAGAGACATGTGGCAGAATTTGACTGGGAAGATGACATCAAATAATATTTGGACAAGTGGCATGTGACACTTGTTAATTTTTGGGCAAATGAGGTGGTGCCACGTGGAACCCAGTCAACAGTTGTGTGGCAAGTTCCAAAAATGTTTTGGAGGTCCATAGGTTTTGAACCCATGACCTACCCACCAAGAAAACGACTTGAGAAATGTCCCAACACCAATGCACCACCAAAGTTTCTTATTAAATCAAATGTATTTAAATATATGTAAATGTTAAGGTATTACTATATGGGCGGAAGGGGGGTTGGAGCATAGCCCCAACCCATGGTTTTATTCTACCCATGCAACCACAACAAAGGATTTAAGGTGTGTGGGGTTTGGATAGGGCCTAGCCATTAGATGTCGGTGTATCCATATAACCACAATCACAAGTTCGGGGAGCCTATCCCTTAGGGAGCAGTCCATTATAGTCTAAGGTCCCATGCATACCGCCTCAAATCCAAGAGCTAGCGCAAGTATGGGCTAGCGCTTGTCCATATGAAGTGCATATGACCAAGTATTGGGGGAACACACCTAGACTTGGGGGATACTTTGTGTATTTTTATATAAAAGTGGGTTTTTAACTATACAGTGTTGATTTTAGCCTGATTTTATGACCAAAATGTGGTTTTTTGAGGATATCTTGACCATTTGGAAGGGGATTTGATCCCAAAAAGAGGCCATATATTGAGGGAAGCTGGGATTCCTCATATGAGACTTAAAAAATATATAAACCAAGCTTCTTGAAGCTTGAAGAACAACTTTTGATGCATGTATTTGAAGGAGTAGTTTGTAATTTTTGGCCTTTTCTCATATTTTGAGAGGCGTTTTCTCATGTAGTTGAGAGGAGTTTGATGATGCATGCATGAATCTGAGCAAGGATTTCTTGCACAACATATCTTAAGAATGTAATGTAACAAAAAAGAACCTATGTAAGAGAACTTTGAGCATTTAAAGAGCAATAAAGGGGTCCTCCACTTGGAAGTGGGCCCGAAGACATAGAAAATGATTGGTGAACTTTGTTATCAACCTCTTGTCTCTATTTCTCTTTTTGTTTTGTTGTTCTATTCTCTTAATTTGCAGCATGGATAGTAATGGATGATATCTTTATTCATCGATAATAATCAAGTAAAAGTCACATTTGATATTCCGCAACAAGATAATTAGTTTTATGTATTTCGCATTCTTAACGATCTGATGCATAAAATACATTAAACTAACTTGCAATTTATCAATAATACCTTCATTTTTGGATCAAGTTTATGGTATCAGAGCATTTGGTTGTGTAGGTTTGACATGAATTGCAAGCATTGGATGCTCACCAGAGAAAAACTCAAGTGAGGAGAAGGCCAATTTGAGGCTCTTGACACAGAGATTCAAAGGAGACCGCATAAGCAAGAGATGTCTTCACCAAGAAAATTGGGTCCCTACAAATCTGAAGATTATTTCTTTGGGGAATTTAAATTGATGCAAGCCATGGTAGAAGAGCTTTATCATGAAAGAGGGCAATGAAGGCTTTGAGGCAATAAATAAGGTGAATCTTCAGTAAGAGAAGAAGGAGGAGTTGGAGGTGGTGGACCTTCGGAACCTTCTTCTCCTTCATCCTCATCATATACAAGTGAAGTAAGTGTACATCCCTCCAAGGATAAACAACCTAAGAAAACTCATCATTCTTCAAATATGACTTCATTAAAGTTAGATGTAAAGTTTCAATTTCCTGCTTGTGATGGTGAATTAGATACAGAAAAGCTAGATAATTGGGTAAGACAGTTAGAAGTCTATTGCAGGATACAAAGGATTGTTGATAATTAAACTAAGATCCAACTAGCAAGTCTCAAAATGGGAGGCACAACTCTCATATGGTGTGAAAGCAGAACTAGAGATGATATTTATAAAAGTGGTAAAACAATCTCTTCCTGGAATGATTTTATTATTGCATTAAAACAACAATTTTACCCTTTAGCTTACATGCAACAAGAAATGATGAATTGGCAATGTTTAAGGCAATCAAAAGGTCAAAGTCTACAAGAATATACTCAAACATTTTGTAAGAAAGAATTAAATTTGGGTATTCCTTTGTATACACAAAGGACACTCCTAAAATATATCAGTGGTTTACATTCTTATCTTAAGAACACTATTCTTATGCTAAATCCTTCTAACTTTGATGAAGTATGTGTACAAGCCATTCCCATTGAATCCAGTAAATGGAATGTTGGTGATAGTGTTTCTATAGATACTTGGAAAACAAAGGATGTAGGTCAAAGGAAAGAGAAGAAGACATCCAAAGCAAGAAAGTAGGCCATGATGAAGATCATTGTTGGGTCTTACATCCTGACTTGAAGCCAAAGAAGTATGCCAACCAGGGAAGGAAGAATACCACATTTGTGACAGCTCAAGTGGATCTTGGATTAGATTCTGGTGATGAGACACAGGTTGTAGCTATGGTAATTCGAGGTATAAATTTTGTTGCAAGTACTAGCTCTTCTTGATTAGTTGATGTAAATGATGAGTGTAAAAGGAATGAACTCTTCCATTAAGGGTTATAACAAATGATGTTAAAGTTGATACTCTTGTAGATAGTGGATCAAAAGCCAATCTAATCAGTGAAGATGTTGTAAATAACTTGGGACTTGAAACTAAGTCGCATCCTAAACCATATCCATTGGGATGGATATGTGGTGATACCAATTTGCAAGTAACCAAACAATGTAAAATCAAGTTTGCAATCACTTCTAATTATGTTGATGAAGTAGAGCTTGATATAGTGCCACTGGACATATGTGGAATTGTACTGTGAAGCCCATACCGTTATGATAGGAAAGCTATATTCTACAGGGAGGAGAATAAATATTGCTCCAAGAAAGATGGGAAAGAGTGCATTGTTTGTGCTCATCACATGAAAACTGATAGATATTTTGCAGCTACAAGATAGTTAAAAAGAATGGTAAATGCAAGAAAACGTTTAACACTTATGTGTGTAACAAAATAGGAAGTTAGTGATGTTAAACATGAGATGATTCCATACGTTGCTAACAGTCATGAAGTTTCACCAAGGGTACAAGATGAGGTTCGGTTGCATACTTTGGTTATTGTTCCTATGTAGAAGGGGAAGCATGTTTCTTCATTTTCATTCACATACTCAGTATTCTTGTTTAGTTTTTTGATATTTAGTGGTGTATGGCTGCAAAATGTGACAAAGAGTGTTGATGATTGTGTGATTGATGGAATGATTACTTTGATAAACAATGCTATCTCAATTTTCATGTTTCTTGTGATTGGTCATGTGATTATTGTTCAAGAAGAAAGGATCGATGATACAGGACAAGTGGGGAGGCAGTACCTTCACTTCTTACCTGAGTAAAAGAAAAATTTTGGTGGTCCAAAAGCTTCCAAAGTGGGGAGGAATGATCCAAGAGGCTCCCCAAGCTCATAAAATTCTCAAAAATCAAAGTTCTCAAAATGGAGTGAAACCAATTCCATTGCGATTGGCTCGTCACTCTGATTCCTTCCATATAATTACTTTCTCAAATGAGCGTTGTATGCGAGATTTATCGCACTCTGATCAGATTCTCAAACACCTAAAAAGTCAAAGGTCAAATTGGCAAAAAGTCAATGCTGATGTCAGCATGACATCACCAAAGACACCTCATGATGCTGATGTGGCAGAGACATGTGGCAAAAGTTGACTGGGTAGATGACAAATCAAATCAGATTTGGACACGTGGCATGTGACACTTATAAATTTTCGGGCAAATGAGGTAGTGCCATGTGGCCCAGGCATGGGCAGCCACGTGGCACCCAGTAAACAGTTGTGTGGAAAGTTCCAAAAATGTTTTGGAGGTCCATGGGTTTTGAACCCATGACCAATCCACCAAGCAAACGACTTGATAAATGCCCCAACACCAATGCCCCACCAAAGTTTCTTATTAAATCAAATGTATTTAAATATATTTAAATTTTAAGGTATTACTATATGGGCAGAAGGGGGGCTGGGGCATAGCCCCAACCCACGATTTTATTCTACCCATGCAACCACAACATAGGATTTAAGGCATGTGGGGTTTGGATAGGGCCTATACCTTGGATGTTAGCGTATGCATATAACCACAAGCGCAAGTTCGAGGGGCCTATCCCTTAGGGTGCGGTCCATTATAGACTGAGGTCCCATGCATACCG
Organism: Picea engelmannii; assembly: GCA_009831015.1. Classification (NCBI taxonomy): domain Eukaryota; kingdom Viridiplantae; phylum Streptophyta; class Pinopsida; order Pinales; family Pinaceae; genus Picea; species Picea engelmannii. The sequence goes on along the minus strand of ML784079.1, from coordinate 493,292 downwards.
CCCCAAATCTAGAATTTAACGCAAGTAGCCAACGCTTAGCCCTTTGGGCTAGTGCTTGGCCATATGAAGTGCATATGACCGAGTATTGGGGGCACGTGCCCAACCTTGGAGGCTACTCTGTGTATTTTTATATAAAAGTGGGTTTTTAACTATACAATGTTGATTTTAGCGTAATTTTATGACCAAAAAGTGGTTTTTTGAGGATATCTTGACCATTTGGAGGGGGATTTGATCGCAAAAAGAGGTCAGATATTGAGGGAAGTTGGGATTCCTCATCTGAGCCTTAAAAACTATATAAAACAAGCTTCTTGAAGCTTGAAGAACAACTTTTGATGCAGGGATTTGAAGGAGCAGTTTGTAATTTTTGGCCTTTTCTCATATTTTGAGAGGCATTTTATCATGTTGTTGAGAGGAGTTTGACGATGCATGAATGAATATGAGAAAGAAATTCTTGCACAACAGATCTGAAGCATGTAATGTAACAACAAAGAGCCTATGTAAGAGAAATTTCAGCATTTAAAGAGCAATAAAGAGGTCCTCCACTTGGAAGCGGGCCCGGAGACGTAGCCAACGATTGGTGAACTCCATTATCAACCTATTGTCTCTATTTCTCTTTCTGTTTTGTTTTTCTATTCTCTTAATTTGCAGCATGGATATTAATGGTTGATCTCTTTATTCATCAATAAGCATCAAGTAAAATTCACATTTGATATTCCACAACAAGATAATAAGTTTTATGTATTTCGCATTCTTAACGATCCGATGCATAAAATACATTAAACTAACTTGCAATTTATCAGTAATACCTTAATTTTTGGATCATTCGTGGACTTATAGGAGTTTTTCCATGATATCCTCTCTTTGTTCTTATGCGGTGCAAACCACATCTTCCCTCCTGTCCTAGACCTTGTTTGCCATGAAATCGACATCATCCTCTATCAAGGTGATAACTAGGCCCTCCTTGGTGTATTTCATATTTTTTTGTGTCTCCTCCATCTACGTTGTGGCTCTTTTTTTCTTTTAGGGTTTTACCCCAATCATCGTCACCTATTCCCCCTCCTCTCCAACCTGAGATGTGTCTCCCTTCTTGACACCCTTCAAAATGTATTCCCTAGACATTGTTGTTGTCCTCCTTGGTCTTTTTGGCATTGTGCTTCTTCCAGACACTTGAGTGTGCGCCACAACTTTCCTAGTGTTAGCAGCTAGGATAATTGTCTTTGTTGAGGGGCCTGATTCAACTTTCCCCTTAGGTTTGGATGATGTCTTTGTTGCTGGCTTTGTTTCTGGTTTTTCCACTTGTACCGTCGACTACACAGGATAGTCTTTGATTATCCAATCAACCTCTTCTATAGTCACACAATATTGCATCTCCAACCATTCCTTCTTTGGATCCCTTGCGGCCTGGTCCACATATGGTGCCTGGATTCCTTAAACCTGGTTATCCCTTCATATTCGTGGACCACTTCCAAAGAAATACACCACACATTGGCTATGCATTGTTGTGTCTCTTCTATAAGAATATTGAACACCTTGTTATTATCCTGTTAATTTTTGGTGTCCTTGGCTTGTCCGAGGGATTCATACCTAGTTGCATAGCACTTCTCATTTCTATCCATAAAATCCAAAAAAATTGGCTCCTACCATCTTGCCAAGGATATGCGGATAATTATCCAAGAATAATAGAACTCATTTCCATTATGCTACGTGTCTTTGCAGTCAATCAAGAATTGGCTTAGGAGGTAAGGCACCCAACTGAAAATTACCCCTTTCACGCACTACATGGTGACTGCGATAACTATTGGTTGTGGAGCTTGATTATGTTCCTGATTCATAGGTGTTAGGACCATACAATGTACCTTTTTGCTCACACTTTTTGCTACCTTTACACCCTTGTTTCACTCACATTTAAACTCACATTATCACCTTACCCTATCTTTCCAAAGGTATACAACGTCTCTTCTCTTTACTATATGTTTAATCTGTTTTGCATATAATTTTACATTACTCTCGTACTTAACCATTGATCAGAAATGTATAAGTGCTAAAACAGTTCGAACTGGAGATTAGCATTGAGGCCTGTTGCTGAAACAGTCAAAGCACGCAAACCCTGTGGCTGAAACAGTCTATGGTCAATGATGTTGAAACAACAACTCACATAAGCAGTTACACTCTTCATTAGCTACGATGCTGAAACAACAACTCACACAAGAGAAGCTGCTACACTCCCCGTGGTCTACGATGCTGAAACAACTAATCACACAAAAGCTGCTACACTCTCCATGGACTACGATGCTGAAACAACAACTTACACAAAAGTTGTTACACTCTCTGTGGTCTACGATGCTAAAACAGCAATGAATTTGTTACATTGACCACAACAACCGCACCTTGAGCCAGAATTAACCATCGTTGTTGTGTGACCATGTGATGAAATAGTCAGAACACAAATCTCGTTGTTGAAACAACCCACGATTTGCAATGCTGAAATAGCATACAACAACAGTAATGAGAAGAAAAATAAAGAAGTTGTTACTCCAGCTGAAACATCAACACCCCACTCAACACCTTTTCAACTATTGTAAAAGCATTCTATTGCGGGAGACTAGGATATCCTATTCCAGTATAGAGAGTCGATCTGACTAAGAATAAGACTCAGATGTACACATGTAATTGGATGATCAAATTGTATCGAGAGGATTCTCCTCTTTAAATAAGAGGAAATCATCATTAGAGAGGATCTTCTGTTTTTGGCTAAGAAAGGATTTACAGAGAGGAACGTGTTTTATTTCAGACATTGTAATATGATATAGTTGACAGATGAATAAAAGACTGTTTTGAGCATTTCTTTCTAGTTCTTCTCATTTCAGGGGAATCTTGTGAGAAGGGAGGGCCCACCTTCTTCACAAGATTCACCCATTAGCTTTGTAGTGTGTTAGTTTTATTTCTATTCATTCCTTGATTAAATTCTATTTTGCTGAAACACTACTTTATTGAACTCTGTTTTGCTGAAACACTATTTTACTGAACTCTGTCTTGTTGAAACTCTGATTTACTGATTGTTACATTGTTTTCATATGATTCATGCTTGGGTAACTGTTAATCATTCTAGTTAGCAATCATGTTTGGTGAATTTATGAAAGCTTGATAATCAGGGACAGGTGTTGAAGATTCCTTCTTGGGGAATAGGGTCATGTTCTCTATTAGAGATAGTTAGCCTTCAGTGCATGTCAATTATTTCAATTAGTAATGAGTTCATGAAAGTGTGCTAATCGGAAACAGGTGCTGAAGATTCCATCTTGAGGAATAGGGTCATGTTCTCTGTTAAGAGGTAGTTAGTCTTTAGTGTGTGTCAATCATTTCAATTAGCAATGAGTGCATAAAAATGTGGTGATCGGAAACAAGTGCTGAAGATTCCTGCTTTGGGAATAGGGTCCTATTCTCTGTTATAAGATAGCTGGTCTTTCCTTTTGCAGTGTCCTGAAAGATTTATTTTCCAGGTTGTTATTTTCTTAATGTAATCCAGGATTCTTTGGACAATTATTTCTTTAACATTGAACTCTGCAATAGGTAGATTGCTTTCCTGTAATTCAAGTTAGAACTTCAGTTTGTTCAAGGAAAAGTGTGACTAATATGTTTTTACTACAACTTTAGGTTTCTTTTGAGATTGAGCATATATAGTGTGTGATTACCTTTGAAATAAATAGAATTCCTTGGGTTGACAATTTATGTAGCACTTGATTGTTTAGTTAAATAAGCAATTATAGTGACCAACATTTTGGTGCCATTGCCGGGGAAGGTAATTATAGATTTCAAAAGCACTTATGATTTTCCAGATACAAATATTGCATGAGAGGACGTGGAGACCCCAAAGACACTGGCCCTATAGGTGGCAGGGGTAGAGGAAGAGGAGGAAGAAAGACTTATACTGACGAGATTATATCAAAGTCTAAATCTGCTTCTCAATGACCAAACTCTCGGAAACCAAAATCCCAACCTTCATTTCAAGCAAACTTTGAAACGGGGAAAGAAGTCTGGAGTCCTGAGACAGTCAAGAAACCAACAGGAAACATTGAGGATAGAGCAAGCATAGCAGGGGAGCAGACAGAAGAAAACATAGATGAGTATAATGAAGAATTGCATCATGAAGAACAGGCAGGTCCTCAAGGAGAGGTAAATGATGAAAACTCTTTCTCCACATTAGGATTTCCTATTGGTGATCTTCCTAGAGGGGTAGCTCCCATGAAGAACATTCCACTCTCAGCACTACCTAACTTTCATGGTTTGTCTTCAGAAGATCCTGATGAA
>ML784079.1:453311-485360 GCA_009831015.1 Picea engelmannii | reverse complement strand
TGGAGAAATACTACAGGATTTTCTCCCTATGAATTAGTTTATGGAAAAAGTGTTGTCTGTCCTGTGGAATTTGAAGTCAAAACCTTAAGGACTGCTTTAGTCGTCAACCTTGATTTGACCGATGCATAGACAACCAAGTTGCAGCAACTTAATGAATTGGATGAAAAAAGACTAGATGCCATTCATCAGACACCTATGATTCAACATCAAAGATCAAAATGGCATGACAAAACTATCAAGCATAAGCAATTCCAAAAATGTAATTGGGCCCTACTGTACGACTCTCGATTTAAAGAATTTCAATGGAAACTACGTACAAGATGGCTTGGACCCTGTGAAGTAGATATTGTTTTCCCCAGTGGAATAGTAAGGCTCCTTACAATTGATGACTCTAAAACATCGTTACTTGTAAATGGTCATCGGCTTCGTCTGTACCAGCGCCCTATTTCTAAAGAAGATTTTAAGGCTACATGTGTGGAAGACTCTCATTACTTCTTTTTAGAGGGGGCTCCTACCCCTCATTGCAATTAATTCTTTAGTATTAGAATAGATTTCGTTTACTAATAATCCCTGTCAAGAAATACCATGTTACAATTGATTTTTGCAGATCCCCGATCAAAGCACAGGCCTACTAAGAAAGGACGATCCTACTTCAAGAAGAGGCAAACTTCCCCATTGTTGAAACACCACTGTTCCGCAATTCTTCACCATTTTCCCCATTTCTGAAATACCAGTGTCAGCAACCTTTCGCCATTTTCCCATTGTCGAAACACCACTGTTCTGCAATTCTTCACATTTTCCCATTGCTGAAACACCACTATCAACAACATTTCACCATTTTCCCATTGCTGAAACACTATTGTTCAACAATTCTTCACATTTTCCCATTGATGAAACAACACCATTCAGCAATTGTCTCTCCCTTCTTTCTATGGCTGAAACACCACTTCCTTAGCAGTATTCTACAACATCACTCTTCAACAAACATTTCTCTATTCTTCCTATGGCTGAAACAACAACTTTTCAGCATTCTATGTCAATAAGCTTTTGCACTCTCATACTACATTTTGTCCTTCCAGCAAACAAATCTGTGATACAATTCCTCTAACAAATCAAAGGTCTCTGCCACGGCCACTGCAGAACTATTATGGACAGGCACTATATTTTGTTTGAAGTATGAATCAAAAGGTAAAGGTGAGGTATGTAAATTTTATGTAAATACAATTAAGCTATAGTTAATGAGAAGATTCCAACTCATTATTACCACTCATGTAAAATCATTATTAGCCGCACTTGAAGGGGGGGGAGGAAATATCAAACTTTTATACCATCATTTCACACGAATTAACCACCACCATTCCTATTTCCCATCCTTTTGTTTATTTCACCACCATTTGCATGCCTTCACTCGAAAAACTCACTCTGCACAGAAGCGGTTACTCGACTCTTTAACGCTGCATTTTATCGAGCTGTTAGCTATGGGAGGCCCTGTTATACGGTATGAACCCGCCACGACAATCCTGTTAGAACTGTATCCAGAAGTCTATCAATTTTTTCTGCAAGCAGGACGACTCGGTTATTTTCAGAGACTCCAGGGGTTTGATCAACAATAGGTTCTGCAATTTGCTCGAAATCTCCAGGAAGATCATTCCATTGTTCAAGGGGTTTGGATTCCAGTTACAGAAGAGGATATAGTGCAGGTTTCAGGTCTCCCTACCAATGGCATTCGTCTGTTCAGCCGCAAACATATCATCCTCAATGCCCAACAGTATTTCCTCTTGCCAAGGGAACAAATTGAACCCAAAGGCCGGGGTGTCTGACTTAGCTCGTTGCCGCCTCCATGGTTGAGAGTTGCAAAATTTATCAATAACTACCTTACCTGTGAAGGCCGGTACCAGGTAGTCTACCAGTCCGATTGTGTCCTGTTCTCTCATTTAAGACATGCTAGATTGGTGAACATTCCTTATTATTTTCTCGGATGTCTTAAAAATATGTCGCACTACTGTAAAAAGGATAAAGATCCCACCCTTTCACTCACCCATCACTGTCTCGTTCAACTTCTTATCCAAAAGGGTTTTTCCCAACAAAACCCTCCACTAAACAACCCACCCATAGATCCCCAAGAAGTTCTTGAAATTCCTGAAAATCTGTAGGAACAACATCCACAAAACCCTCCAAACCCTCCAGAAATACCTAATAGTCCACCTACATACCTAATCAATGCAATTAACCCCCCTACCATACCAAGCCCACCCCACATTTTACCAGAATCATCCACTTCTGCCCTTCATATTCTTAGTGATGATTCTGAACCAGACAATTCTCCCTGTCCCATCATTGAGGAAAAACCCCCACGTAAACGAAAGCAAACTCCTTTCTTTCTGCCCTTTTTACAAAGAAAATGAACAAGGGCCTCAACAAGGGCAGCCACTACTACCACTGCCCTAAACCCCCAACCCATCTGACTAATACCCCGTACACCTCCAACCTCCCAAATGCCAGAATCTTTACCTATTCCACCCACGGGCACTGAAACACAAGAACCAGATGCCCGGTGTGTTGCGACATCATCCGTTTCAAATCAAGTAGCTTAAACAAAAGAACCAGCTACTCATTCAGTAGTTGAAACACAAGAACCAGCTACCCATTTGTTAGTTGAACCACAAGAACCAGCTACCCATTCAGTAGCTGAAACACAAGAACCAACTACCCATTTAGTAGCTGAAACACAAGAACCAACTACTCATTCAGTAGTTGAAACATAAGAACCAGCTATAGTTGTCACACAAGAACCAACTACAGCTAAAACACAAGAACCAACTGCTGATATTGATACCGATACACAGGAATCAGAGGCCTAGGGTGCTGCAACATTACTTTCTTTACATCAAGAAGCTGGAACACAAGAATCAGTTGTCGATCATGTAGCTGCTCCAAAAGAACCAGCTAGTGCGGCTGTGACTGATACACAAGAACCACTCACCCCTCAACCAGAACCAACAATGGCCTCTGTCTTACAAGAAAATGAGTTCCTAAGGACTTAATTGGAAGCCTACAAGAAAGAGCTAGCCATGGCAAAGGAAGCCTATGAGAAGGAACTTAAATTGTACACCCTAGCTTGCTTAGCAACCATGTCAAAGGGAACTACAACAGAGAATCCGTGTAGAGAATATATGTGCAGTCAATGTGGGGACATATACTATCAAGCAGGCTACAAAGTAATTCAAATTCCAATGCCAGGAGCTCCCATGCACCTTCGAATTTTGTAGTCAAAGAAGAACACCCTGCTGTTACACAAGAACCAGTAGGACCTTCCAAAATTAAGACTGAGCCATGACCTACAACAAATGTAAAATCTGAAACCCCCGCTTTTGTTAATAAAGATGTATAAACATTGTCTATTGATGAATCTGCCCCTCCTAGCCAGATCAATACCCACACCTTTGTGGAACAAGCCACTCAGACCCTACCTCAGCCTACTACTTGCAACGCTGAAACACAAACTCAGTCATGGGATGAGCAGGAAATAATAAACAAATGGAAAAAAGAGTCTGTTGTTACATAGGCCAAAATCCTGCAGGAACATAGACAAATCTGGATAAATCATATCTACTCAAATTGGGAAGCCTTGGAGCAAACATGCCAAGAATCTTGTGCCCTTAAGAAACAGAATAAAGAGCTAAAAGGAAGATTTCTCCTGATATTTGACTTGGCACAAAAGTTATTGGCTGCAAGGAAACCATCCTACAATTACTCTTTGTTCCTCATGGAACGACTTACATGGTTTCAGATCAAATCAATCAAAGAAGGTAGACCCCATGCAGTGTTAAATCCAGTAGATTTTGTCAAAACCTTTGCAAAAGCCTCTGCTATGGATCAACACCTCCTCTGTGAGGTATATTTTCATAATGAGGCCATCCTTGAGAACCGACAACTTAACCTTAACCCTCTTTTCAGTGACATCTAGATCTGGGCACTCACCTCCTTCCTTAACAATCAGATTATATGGCAGGATGACTTCCTAGCTACCAAGCACAATGAGGATAACCGCCTTCTCTGGATAAGGCCAAAACCACAAAATGATGTCACCTTTGTTATAGAGTATTATCAGTTTTTAAAGAAACCAGGGATGACTCAAAACATTCAACAATTACAGACATCAGTGTTTCAGGAGTGTCAACATTTCATTAAATCAACAGAGATTGCTTCCCTACAGGAAAATAACATGTTTTGGCAACAATCTACTGAGAAAAGACAGGAACACAATCCTTTTAGCCCCACTAATCTTGAGATAGCAATCTCCAGGGTACCTAGCTACATCAAGTGTGTTCAGTAATGTGCTGAAAGATGGATAGGGTACCAGTTTCATTTTCCTATCCTCTGGATGCCAGCAGAGAAATACCAAGTCCATTATAAGTTTCCCAAGAAGGCCAAAACAACAACTTGGCAAAGGTTAATACATGTTCAAGGGTTCATAGCTCCAACAGACATCACCTTACACAACTACTTCTTGAGTAACTTGCACGCTCAGAGTTGGTATTCAGATTCTGATTTAGAGTGAAGTTGCCTGAGGACATGCAACATTTTAAGTTGGGGGGGATGTTAGGACCATACAATGTACCTTTTTGCTCACACTTTTTGCTACCTTTACACCCTTGTTTCACTCACATTTAAACTCACATTATCACCTTACCCTATCTTTCCAAAGGTATACAACGTATCTTCTCTTTACTATATGTTTAATCTATTTTTCATATAATTTTACATTACTCTCGTACTTAACCATTGATCAGAAATGTATAAGTGCTGAAACAGTTCGAACTGCAGATTACCATTGAAGCATGTTGCTGAAACAGTCAAAGCACGCAAACCCTGTAGCTGAGAAGTCTATGGTCTATGATGCTGAAACAACAACTCACAGAAGCAGTTACACTCTCCGTTGGCTACGATGCTAAAACAAAAACTCACACAAGAGAAGCTGCTACACTCCTTGTGGTCTACGATGCTGAAACAACAACTCACACAAAAGCTGCTACACTCTCCGTGGACTACGATGCTGAAACAACAACTTACACAAAAGCTGTTACACTCTCTGTGCTCTACGATGTTGAAACAACAATGAAGTTGTTACATTGACCACAACAACCGCACTTTGAGCCAGAATTAACCATCGTTGTCGCATGACCACGTGTTGAAACAGTTAGAACACAAATCTCATTGCTGAAACAACCTACGATTTGTGATGCTAAAACAACATACAACAACAGTAACGAGAAGACAAATAAAGAAGTTGTTACTCCAGCTGAAACAACAACACCCCACTCAACACCTTTTCAACTATTGTAATAACATTCTGTTGCGGGAGACTAGGATATCCTATTCCAGTATAGAGAGTCGATCTGACTAAGAATAGGACTCAGATGTACACATGTAATTGGATGATCAAATTGTATCAAGGGGATTCTCCTCTTTAAATAAGAGGAAATCATCATTAGAGAGGATCTTTTGTTTTTGGCTAAGAAAGGATTTACAGAGAGGAACGTGTTTTATTTCAGACGTTGTAATATGATACAGTTGACAGATGAATAAAAGACTGTTCTGAGCATTTCTTTCTAGTTCCTCTCGTTTCAGGGGAATCTTGTGAGAAGGGAGGGCCCACCTTCTTCACAAGATTCACCCATTAGCTTTGAAGTGTGTTAGTGTTATTTTTGTTCATGCCTTGATTAAATTTTGTTTTGCTGAAACACTACTTTATTGAAATCTGTTTTGCTGAAACATTATTTTTACTGAACTTTGTCTTGTTGAAACTCTGCATTACTGATTGTTACATTGTTTTCATATGATTCATGCTTGGGTAACTGTTAATCATTCTATTTAGCAATCTAGTTTGTGAATTTATGAAAGCTTGATAATCAAGGACAGGTGCTGAAGATTCCTACTTGGGGAATAGGGTCTTGTTCTCTGTTAGAGATAGTTAGCCTTCAATGCATGTCAATTATTTCAATTAGTAATGAGTTCATGAAAGTGTGCTAATCGGAAACAGGTGTTGAAGATTCCTGCTTGAGGAATAGGGTCATGTTCTTTATTAAGAGTTAGTTAGTCTTCAGTGTGTGTCAATCATTTCAATTAGCAATGAGTTCATAAAAATGTGGTGATCTGAAACAGGTGTTGAAGATTCCTGCTTTGGGAATAGGGTCATGTTCTTTTTTATAAGATAGTTGGTCTTTCCTTTTGCAGTGTCTTGAAAGATTTCTTTTCCAGGTTGTTATTTTCTTAATGTAATCTAGGATTCTTTGGACAATTATTTCTTTAACATTGAACTCTGCAATCGGTAGATTGTTTTCCTATAATTCAAGTTAGAACTTCAGTTTGTTCAAGGCAAAGTGTGACTAATATGTTTTTACTACAACTTTAGGTTTCTTTTGATATTGAGCATATATAGTGTGTGATTACCTTTGAAATAAATAGACTTCCCTAGGTTGAAAATTTATGTAGCACTTGATTGTTTAGTTAAATAAGCAGTTATAGTGACCAACAATAGGTCCTTGCTTTCAGCCATGTTTATACCCCATGAAGACTTTACACCCCAGAAGTATGTACACTCTTCCACACGGGGGAGTGCAGAGGGGGTGGTACCCCCTCTACAGGGTCCGGGGGGGCTATTCCCCCAGCGGGGGGGTCTGGGGGCAAGCAGGCCCCTAGCAGGGGTTTAGGGGCGAAACCTTTGAAGGAAAAATTACCTTGTAAATGTATATTGTAATTTCATTATAAATATGAACCATTCATTATAAGGTCACAGATCTAACGATAGATATTATGTTAGGGTTTTTTTCCCTATAAGGAAACCCTCTTTTATGAGGGAAATGTATTGTGGCTATGGTTGATGGCGAATATTGTATTCTGAGAGAGGAGACTATGAGAGAAAGAAGAGGAAGTTACAACGGGTTTTGTTGTAGGTTTTATCCCTTCATTTGCTAGATAATAATAAAGGAAGGACCTGGCAATTTCTCTGGTGGACGTAGCCCACACTGGGTGAACCACATAAATCTATGTCTCTCTTGTATTGTGTATCTTTTGTGTTTTGTTTCCACATTTGTTTTATTTTATTGCTCTCTGGTCCTATTTTTCTAACGACTAGTATCAGAGTGAAAGGTAACTCACAGGAAAAGAGGGTTCCTGGTTCGAGTGGGAGCAATGTCAGAAGATGGAAAGTTTAGGGTTGAGAAATTTAATGGCCAAAACTATCAGTTATGGAAGATGAAGATGGATGATTATTTATATCAGAAGGATCTATTCCTAGCATTGGGCGGAGTAGCAAATAATTTGACGACCATGAAGGACGAAGAATGGGAGATTATTGATAGAAAGGCTCTAGGAATGATATGGTTGAGCTTGGCAATGTCAGTGGCTTTCAATATTTCGAAAGAAAAGACAGTGAAGGATATGATAGATGCATTGGCTAAACTGTATGAAAAACCCTAGGGGTCCAATAAGGTATTTCTAATGAAGAGGTTATTTAATATGAAGATGTCAGAAGGTGGCTCTGTTACATATCATTTAAATGAATTTAATATGGTTGCTAATCAACTAAGTTCTGTAAAAGTGGACTTTGATGATGAGGTTAGGGTTCTTCTAATCTTGTGCTCATTGCCAGAAAGATGGAATGGCTTGGTCATGGTTGTAAGTAACTCTGTCTCTAGTTCAAATACTTTAAAATTTTATGATGTTGTTGGTTTTATCCTTAGTGAGGAAATGCGAAAGAAAAGCACAGGTGAGACATCAAGTAATGCATTGAACATGGAGAACAGGGGAAGACAAAAGGATAGAGGAAAGGGCTCAGGGAACTGTGGGAATTCTAGGAAGGAAAGATCCAAATCCAGACTTGGAAACATAGAGTGTTGGAATTGTGGGAAGAAAGGACATCTGAAGAAAGATTGCATAGCTCCAAAGAAACAAAGAGATGGACAATGGGAGAGAAATCAGGAAGAAAATGTAATAGGTGATCTGTTACAAGATGCTTTGATTCTTTCTGTAGGTAATAAGTTTGAGTCTTGGGTAGTAGATTTGGGGGCTTCATTTCATGCCACACCCCATAGGAAAAATTTTCTAGATTATGTTCAAGGTGATTTTGGACAAGTTCATTTGGGTGATCATGCACCATGCAAAATTGTTGGAATGGGAAATGTAAAAATAAAGCAATGCAATGAAAACCAATGGTTGTTGAAAGAGGTAAGACATGTTCCAGATTTAAGGAAAAATATGATTTCAACAGGGCAATTGGCAATTGAAGGTTGTATATCCATATTTATAGATAAGACGTGGAAGGTCATCAAAGGATCATTGGTGATAGCAAAAGGAGAGAAGGTAGGTACATTGTATTTATGTACTGGTAACACTTATTCTTCTATATCTTTAGATTCTACAGGAGTGGATACAACACTGTGGCATCATAGGATGGGACACATGTGTTGCGCCTCTTTTTTCACCTTGGTGAGAAAATAAGAGGTGCTTGCATGCCCAGTTGGGTCTTGCTGAGCAGGACAACTGTAGAGGAAAGAGTTAGAGAAAGAAAAACAAAACTACAAGCAAGAATTAAACTAATACAAACTAAAATCATAAGCATAGGGACATAGAGATAACAAAAACAAAAAGACCCATGTCACCAATGTTTTTAGGCTGATCTATTGATGAAATCAAAGCACCAAGAAGAAAGGGGACTATGAGTCCCTTCTTCCTCCAAGGGAAGGCTCTTGGACCCTCACAAGCTTGCTCTCCTTACAACAAAGAAAATGAAAATGGTGTTGAAAGAACTCTTTGCAAATCCACTTAATGGGGAGGTGGATTGCTCAATGAAATGGTGCCAATGTGTTCTTTGTCAAGGATGGATTCCTTAAAACAATATAGGTAGCATAACATTACTCTGAATTCCTTGAGAAAATGAGGTGCATTCATGGCTTTTTATAGCATTGCATTGGGTTATTGTGAAACTGCTTTGTAGTGTGAAAAGAGGCCATTTAGGGCATTATTAGGTCTTTGACCAGCCCACCATTCGGATCCATCCTAGATTTGGAGGTCAAATCAGCTTGGGATCTGAACCATAAGTGGTTGGGAGGCCGACCATATTCATAGATGCGTCGTTTAGCAGGTGCACGGCTTTTTGCACTAACAGTCGTGCATCGTACGCGTATGCGCCCACTCTACGTTTCTGTTTCGCGCATGTGCATGCGCGCCCAACTTCTGTAAAGCGCTCTTCAATTTTTTCACTACTTTATATAGTTTTTCCCTTTTTTGAATGCTATGAGATTAATTCAGGGCCATGAATGAATTCATTACTGTTTGACGATGCTGAGTTCTTGTAACCATGTGCGGACGAAATTTCAGTGATAACAGATGCCCCCTGATGGATGAGGTTAGGAGAATACGTATAGTCGAAATCCATCAATGTTTCTTCTACTGAGAATGTTGTTGTAAGATAGAGCAATAGTGGGATCATTCAGAGCGATCCGTTGGAGAAAAAAGGAACCAGTAGGAACCGACCTTCTATGAGGTGCGCAAAATAGAAAACTGTGTAAAAACGAGGCAGGCATTCCCCATGCTCGTGTTTATGTAACTATGAAAAAAGATGATTGAAGTGTTGGTGTAGACAACTGTAGCGCCCTCGGGGGCAGTGATGATAAAGGCAGAAGGCAATTCTGCAAATGAACATGCTCTGAATAGTAGGCATTGATCGCGGTAATAAGTAGTAGCGATGATGTGGGCATTGATAGCCTTGCCAAGTTTAGAGGTCTTCAGAAAAATAAAAGAACTAACTGCAATAGTCGCATAGTAAGACCCACCGTAACATGAGAAAGTGTTGGCGTCGAATGTTACGGGGGTCAACGATAGCAGGGAGCAATGGTGTTTCACCCTGTGTCGTCCGAGATCGCTCATTGAGTGGAGAATGAGAATCAATATACTGTTGCCCTTTCGAAAAATGGTGCTGATGTCGAAAAAAGGGGAATGCGACTCCCAGAAGCAAAGGGCTTCGTGAAATCTACTGAGGTGAGGAAGTGGCAGAGGTACATGGATGAAGTCAAGGAGTGGGAAGACTCAAGATTTCCCTTGGTTGGAGGATGTATGAGATAAAGAGTGGTTGCAACCGTGTAATGAGGTCGAGTGTCAGGGGGACGACAAGACCGGTGATAAGTTGTGCTAGAGGCGGGACAAGGTGAACAAATTCAGAGGGTAGAGGTAAGTGACCTGTGGGGTGTTCTGAAGATATGGACGATGCCGGCAAGGGTAGATTATAAGTAATGCTCCAACCAAGGGTGACATGGGTTGTGTGTGGCCAAAAGGAAAGAACCAAGTCATCAAAGGTGACGACAAAAGAAAATGTAATGACTGGAAATAAAGGCGTGTGTACAATAAATAACGAATAATTGGGGAGAAATGTACAAATACAGAAACGGGTGCCCCAGTGTGATATGGGTGGCCCACGTAGGGCATAATGTGCTTTGGAATATTGATGAAGGGTGGGGGCCCCATTGGTGAGTTTTTGTAGGAGGTAGGTGAAATGAAGGTAGGTTTGCAGATGGACAAACTGATTGTGGATGAAATGGAGGGTTCATGATACTGCAGAGGTGCAGGTAAAAAATAGAATCGTAAAGAGATAATCTGGGAGTCTGTGTGGGGAAGCTAGCAAAATGAGGAGAAGGAGTATGTGGTTGATTCGCGATATGATGAAAGACTACCAGGACTCCCATCCCTAAAGGGTAATGAAGAACAACATGAGTGTTAAAAGTTCCAAAAGGTGCTATGAATAGGACAACTCATGTGGGTAAGAATGCTACCAGGTAACAGTATCAAAGATGCAAAATGGAGGTGTGGGTACTGCAAAGCCGGGAATGGGGATCCTAGAGGTAAACATCAGAGGGTGTGAATGGAAATGAAAGTGCGATATAATGGGAAAGACTACATGCCAGTGCTGAGTATATACCTGAAGGTGTTGTGTCGATGGATGATGATTAAGTACCTGCACACATGAAAACCAAATACCCAAAGTGAACAATATCTGAAGAGAATCAAAGATATGAGCATGTGTTTGATAAATGTGACTATGTGCGTGTGTACCTGACCATGATATGAAAAAATGTGCCCCGGGGGATTAGGAGGAAAAGTGACCCAGGGACTGTTGTGATGTAGGTGGCGGGATGCTGATCCCGTGGCTGAAGACGGTTTGAAAAATGGACACCTTGGGCTCTCGGAATGGTGAGTGGAAGTTTGGAAAAAGGCCTATATATAGTTGTAGGGCCCACATTGCCACCTCATTTGTACCTGCTGCAATAGTGACTGGACGAGCAGTTTTCAGAGGAGATTTGGAGATTCGGGGAGGACGAGGCATCCAATTGAGGATCTGCGAGCATCAGGTTAGTGGTATGATCATATTTCATAGAAATAGGTTTTCAATTTTTGGGCAGGGGCTATACGGAGGGTCGTACAAAGGTATTTAGGGGGTTTGGGCCCCACATGCGTGGGCGATTAGGTGATAGGCGCGCATACATGCGTTCCTGTCCACCGAATACACGTGCGTGGGTGAGCGATAGGGAGAATTTAAGGGGCGCCCGAAGGGCGCGCCTGTGAGTTGAACAGGTGTGCACTAGTGCGCGCCTGTGGGTTTGGCAGGTGCACACCTGTGCACGTCTGTATGTTGAACAGGCACGCGTAGGGACGCGCTTGTGAAACAAACAGGTGTGCACTGATGCGCAACTGTGTAGTGCACAGGTGTGCATATATGTGCCCCTGTGTAATGAACAGGCATGCATATATGTGTTCCTGTGTAATGAACAGGCGCGCATGTGTGCATGCCTGTGGGTAACAAAAACCGTGCCTAGGAGGAAAGGTTGAAGGGTAAAACACAAGTCTTTTTAATACTGTTGATGGTTGCATGAGATGATATAGGGATCTGTGTTGTCTACAGGTGGACAGTGGTGACGATGCCAGTGCGGTGGTGAGAGCGAGACTGGGCCCAGTTGCGAGAATTCGTGGCCATTGAGGGGCCCGGTGTGCGTGCAAATTTGGCAACCTGTGGGTTGCTAAAGTTCTTTGAGTGCCCGTTGATATGGGCATAGGAGTATTTGTTGCAGTTCCCGATCCAGATGTGGAGTCCGGAGCTACACTTCTTCCTCGTGCGAGGAGAGCAAATCCCCTTCACTGCGGTGGAGTATATTCTTGACTGGGCTCCCCTTTCGGGGAACGCCCCTACCGATGGAGTCGGTGTTGCCCAAGACCATATTGCTGCCCAATATTGGCCAGAGATATTGCTCAGGTCAGGACTTTATGTCTGGGACTATGGTGAGCATTGGTGTGATAGACTCCATGGCACATCGCTGTATAGCGACGATGATTGTTCGGATATATGGGTCACTTGCGACCCAGCAGATTAGTGGCAGCCAGCTGTTGGTGCTGGAGAGAGTGTTGGCCGGTGAGCGGTTTGCTTGGGGGCTGACACTTCATGCTAGGATGGTGGCACAGTTGGATCACTGTCGGTCCACTGGTGGAGGAGAGCTTGCTTTCGGGTCCATCCTAGTGGCCTGGTTTTTAGAGAGGGTGTCGATGTTGTGCTCGAGGGTTCTACTGGAGATGTCGGGGGTGCGAGAGCAGTGGTTGAGGTGGTGGTCGACAGTTTTACTTCGTCACAGTGGTGGTGAAGATGGCCACTTCTTTTCAGCAGACACGACATGGATATGGTGGCAGATGCCGCAGGTGATACTTCTGTACCCCTATGATGGGTTGGACTTCCAGGGTGACCCGGACATGGTGCTACCTCCAGGGGAGGTGTTTGACCATCGAGGTATGTTCAGTATTGGTGTGCATGTTTTGGTTTATGTTGTTTTTTGAGATATCAGTCCATATGTATATGATATAGATGTTGATACTATCTGTTGTTTGTTGTTTTTTGCATGTGCAGATGTAGCACCTCACGAGCGGGAGGTGGATATGCAGAGAGCGTCGTCTCATTGAGAGCGTCGGCTCATCGAGAGCCGGAGAGACTACCTCGTGGAGGGAGACATCGGCAGGAGGATGTCGTGGGGTGACCAGCTGAGCCAGAGAGGGCAGGGAGGAGGCGTCAGTTCGATGAACCTGGTGCGAGGCCATCACACGCTCCTCCGGTGGCGGCCGGAGTGGATTATGATGATATACGTCGTCGTCTGGAGACATTTTTACAGGACGTGTCGGAGGGCATGTGGATGCGCATCCAGGACGAGAGTTTCCTAGAGCAGTGTATGGGGGTGCCGCCACCATGGTGGGCCATAGTGCGACGAGAAGCAGTGCTTGTTGCTATGACGAGTGGACGCCTGCCGTCGGGGCAGGAGGGTCCTATGGGTGGACCACCACCTCCTGGGGTAGGTGGTGGTGGGCCACCACAGCCTGAGGGAGGGGCAGGTGGTGGGGTGATAGAGGCACCATGAGTGGTGCATGATGTATATTTTTGTTTTTGTTGTATATACGCTGGTGAGCCCATTTTTTATACCGAGGTGTTGCATTAGCCTGCGGATACATGTATTTGTGTATGTAAACATTCGGATGGCCTGATGGGCCTTTATATATATACATGAGTATATTTTTTGAGATTCATCTGGTGTCTACATGTGTTTTTTTGTTGATGAGTGTGATGATGTCTATTCTATATATATGTTGTGACATGTTTTTGTGAGATGTTTATGTATGTGTAGCTTGATGTGATATATGCCAATCTAACACCATGCTAGCTATTTGATCTGTTTTTTGATTCAATTGTCGTGGAATATGTGTAAATGTAAGGGAATCAAAATTTCATGATAACAGCCTAACCTGCAGGTATTTGCGAAAGAGGCACGGGTCGCGTACATGGTACACATTGTTGAGCTGGAGAACGACTAGTTGAGAGTCAAGGAAGACGCTAAGGTGATGAATATGATGATGTTGGGCATCGGCCAAGAGGCCAATGACAGCAGTGTATTCAACTTGGTTGTTGGTTGCTGGCCCCAAACATATGCCGCTTGAATGTAGCATTTCATGTGAGGGGGTATAGAGAGCCCAGGCAGCCGAAGCGAGATTTTGTGTCCAACGGCTCTCACCTTCAACGTAACCGATGTGGTAGGCTGGTGGAGGAAGAATCTATCAATATCACAAAGGATAGTTTAGACGAGAGGGTAGGAAAAAAAGAAACAAATACTAGAAAAAGAAATAACCTAAAGTAGAATGACTACTTTTAAGGATAAAATTTCTTGAGATACAACCCGTTGACAGGTTCTTTGAGGGAGAGGCCTTCGGGAGAGGCCATGATATATGTGCCTTTGGTGAGGCAATGTTGGATAATGTAAGGGCCATCCCAAAGTGATTTGAATTTTTCATGGCCAAAGGTATCCTGAGCGATATCATAAGCCAGGATGAGGTCACCTTCGTGGAATGATCGAAGGTTGACATGGCGATCAAAGGTAGCTTTGGATCATTTTTTAGCTGCCTCATTGTTCTATAAGGAATATCGACGATCTTCATCCAGAGACTCCAAGTTCAGCAAGCGTTGCTCCATTGGAGCAGTGTCAGGTAATAGCTCAATTGCGGTGCGTAAGGTGGGAATTTCGTACTCGATGGGAAGAGTTGCCTCGATCCTGTGGACTAAATGGAATGGTGTGAAACCGGTAGTGGTCTTCACAACCGTTCAATAAGCCCATAGCGCAGAAAATAACATATGATGCCAATTGGTTTTATGTTTATTAACCATGCATTGTAACATGGTCTTGAGGACTTTGTTAACTGCCTCGACCTGTCCGTTTGACTGAGGGTAATATGGTGAGGCAAACTCGTAAGAGAAGCCTAAACGAGATGAGAGTTTAACGAAGATCTCATTCTCGAAGTGTTTCCCATGGTCGGAAACGAGTTGAAGTGGAACTCCAAAACGGGATATGACGTGGTTAAAGAAAAAACGCGTTGCAGTGTCAGCGGTGTTGTTGAAAGTGGGCATGGCTTCGGCCCATTTGTGGAAGTAATCAATGGCGACAACAATGTATTTGTGACCATTGCTGGAGGGGGGATTCCAAGTCATAAAGTCGATGCCCCATTTACAAAAAGGATCGGCAGTAATCACAGTGTGAAGAAGAGCGGGGGGAGCTCGGGCTTTGTTGGCATAGAGCTGGCATTGCTCACATAGTTTTACGGAATAAATGCAATCATGAAACAAGGTAGGACAAAAGTAACCGACCCGGATAATATTCTGAGCAGTGGATATACCCGAAGGATGGCCCCCACATGCGCTGTTGTGGCAGTCATTTAAGACTCTGTCGGCCTTGTCAATAGTCATTCATCGACGAAGAATGGTGTTGACGCCCCGCCGGTATAGGATGTATTCGATGAGGAGGTAGCGGGGGGCCTGATGACGAATCCGTTGACGATCATCTCATGAAAGGTGGTTACCAAACTTTTGAGTTCGGAGGTAGATGAGGAGGTCGCCGTACAAAGGATCATTTGAAGTGATGAAAGAGATGTTCGTCGGGAAAGTCAGTGTTGACGGGGGCACTGGTGGTGTCAGAGGGGAGGGCCATGACAAGTTTGGTGAGAAAGAGGGCCTTCTTACTCTTAGGTGTTGAGAACTCGAGGTCTTACTCCTGTAGGATAACGATCCATCAAGCGAATTTTCCGTTAACTTGCCGCTAGCTAAGCAAGTACTGCATAGGGTTGGAATCTGCGACAACCTTTGTGGTGTGAAGCAGAATGTAATGGCGTAATTTCTATACTGCGAGGACAACTGCAAGGGAAAGTTTCTCTTCTTGTTTATACTTCAAGGGTGGTCCTGAGAGGTTCTTACTGACGTAATAAATAACATGTTCATGATTCTCATCTCCGAGCTGGACGAGGACGCCGGCTACTGATACAGCTGATGCTGATACGTAGAGGATGTAGTCACAATTATAGTCAGGTGCACTAATTAAAGGTGCATTTGAAAGCGCTGCTTTAAGGTCGTCAAATGACTATTGGGCATAGTCGTCCCAGTGAAAAGGGATGTCGTGACATAGTAAGTGACGGAAACCATGTGCGCGTATGGCGTAATCTGGGACAAAGCATCGAAGAAAGTTAGCTTTTCCCTGAAGACTCTGAAGTTGCCGTAAATTCTGGGGAGGTGGAATTTCAGTGATAGCTTGGACTTTGAGGGGGTCCACGGTAATACCGCTTTGGGAAACAATAAAGCTAAGAAGGCGCCCTGCGGTGATGAAGAACACACACTTGAGAGGATTCAAGTGGATGTTGTACTGACGACACCGTTTAAAGATGATTCATAAATCATCGAGATGTTGGGTTCATTTCTTGGATCGAGCTGTGAGGTCGTCCAAGTAGGCAAGGATGATTTTAGCCAGATCGTGGAAGATGTATGTCATTGCCCACTGGAAAGTTGCACCGGCATTTTTTAAGCCGAAAGGCATGACACGATATGCAAAGGTACCCCATGGGGTAGTGAATGAGGTTTTATACTGATCGGTTGGGTGGATTTGAATTTGGTTATAGCCAGAGAATCCGTCAATAAAGGAGAGAGCTTTGTGGCCAGTGTAGTCGTCGATAATTTGATCGATGAAAGGCGTTGGAAAGTTGTCTTTGGGACATGTGTTATTAAGATCGCGAAAGTCTGTGCAAACGTGGATAGTGCCCTGTTTTTTGTCATTGGGTACAGGGTTGGAAACCCATGAAGTATAAGCGATGGGGTAAATAAACCCGACAGTGCGTAATTTGTCAATTTCAGCTTTGATAGCCGCGACTTTGGATGGGTGTAGCGATCGTTGTTTCTGGTGAACTGGTGTGATGTCAGGCCAAGTATCGATGCAATGTTCGATAATAGAGGGATCGAGGCCAGACATTTCCGTGTATGACCAGGTGAAAATATACCTATATTCCTGGAAGAGGGCTTTGTATGCGTCGATTTCCTAAGGAGTGCAAGAAGCTCCAATGATGATTTCTTCGACGATGTCATTTTTAATGGAAATGTCGATTTTGATGGTGGGGGAAATGTTGGCCATGTTGCCTTCTTCAAAAGAATCAGGGGCGAGAATGGGATTATGGAACCAATCGATAGGCCCTGCTGGGATAAAATCTTTGGTTTCGACTGCGTAAATGGGGTCTTGGTTAGGAGGCATGGGGGTGTCCTGTGGAGAGAAGAGTGCGCAGTGATGTAGCACATCCCAGGGAAAGTCTGGGTGGTTTAGCTCTTCAAGTATTTCCTCGTCGCATTGGAAACACCGGGAATACAAGGGGTCATGAGGAGTGATCTCGGTGACAGTGTGGTTGCCCCCTGATGGAGAAGAAGAGGGAGCTATGCTAGGAGATGGTGAGGGTTCACTCGACATAAACCATATATTGAAGTACTGAGGGGTACCCGTGGTGGTTGGGTGGAAAGTGTCCGTAGGGGAATGAACAGGTGAGTTGGGGGGGTTGCGGGGTAAGTCCTCAGAGACATCATTGAAGAACCATGGAGGCGTTGGGAGTGACTCGGGATCGGGAGAAATGACATGAAAATCCTCTAGTGATGAGGTAATGTCAATTACCGCCTCTGTGGGTTGGTGAAGCAGGGCCAATTGACATTGCCTATATTCAAGGATCATAGGACACTGGTATGTAAAATGAGCTAAGGAATCGTAGAGAGAGAAAGGGTATCTCATACGTTCATTGACTAAAGTGGCGACATAGCAGATGTCTGTGATATTTGTTGATGAGGACTTAGTAGGACTGGGGTTGTTCTGGAAGTTCTGGCGTACAGCCGCTAATGTCTGCCGAAAGCATGGTAGTGCTGGGCAATGATGGGTGTAGTGGCCATACTCTGAACATATAGCACAAGCATATTTGGTCCTCAACCCTTTACTACTGGAAGGGTGGGTGGTAGTGGTGGGACTAGCAGTAGTGACGGGTGTTGTGGGAGTTTGATTGAGGGGGATTACATTCTGTAATTCAGGTAGTGATGGACAATTGTTGGTTTGGTGGCCCTCTTTCTCACATAGTGCACAAGGTGGTGGGATGCATGGAGGAAGTGGAGCGGTGGGCTCTTTCTTCTTTCTCCTGCCCCCAGCTGTAGCCAGGAGGGTAGTGAGTGGGGGGGTAGTGGGGGTGAGGATGGAAATATTCATGGGGAGGCCTTCCTGTGGGGGAAGGGATGGTCAAGGGACCATCTCAGGTGGGTGTAAATACCACACTAGGATTGCTAACACCATATTGGGTAGTGTGAGCATTGCGGCTACCTGAAAATATTCTATACCTGGTGGAGGGTAAAAGAAGGGAATTTGAGTAAGGGGTTGGGATACTGTCTCCCAAACAGGATTATGCCCCTGAGGGGATGTGGATTCGTGGACTGTTGGGGTCGACGAGTGTGCAGGAGGCTTTGGCGGGAGTGGTTCTGCAACTAGTGGGACGTTAGGAATGACTGAAGCCTCCTGAGGAGGAAGAGCATCCTCTGTGTGAGTTCCATTAGATGAGATGACGCACACTTGATTAGTAGGATGAAGGAGTGGTGGTGCTCCATGGTATGTTCCTAACAAGGATGGGTCTTTAAAAATCCCAGGTACCATCTCGACGAGTGGATATGCATCTTGGTTTGTGTGGATGAGGGGAAGAATGTTATCGAGGTTGGCAAATGGGTTAGGCTCATAATGTGAGACTTGGTTGATGGTCACGATCTTCCCATTATGGGGGAACATCATTGTCCAAAAGATGGAAGATGCCACTACCTTCATAGAGTACATGTAGCTATGACCAAACAGGATATTATAATCGAGCGGGGCGTCGATAACTTCGATATCAATGAGAATAGTCTTGCCCCCGAGTTCAACGGGGACATTTTGAAAGAGCCCTTCAGGAGAGGATGGTCGTCCATCATAAGCTTGTAATGTGATGGCAGAGGGTATGATCTCTGGGGAACCAAGTTTATGCCATATTGTTTTGGACATAATGCATGTAGATGCACCTTCATCGATGATTACATCGATGAACTGTGATGTTCTGAATTTTCACTGGTATTTGAAAAGCGATCAAGGCGGGAAGACGAGGTTCTCCGCTGTCAAGATCAAAGGTGATGAGTCGAGTATCCGCAGGGTCGACTACCACCAAGGTGGAAAGTATTGATTTTCACTGCGTAGGACAAGTCTGGAGGACTTCCAAGACTGACATGGCAGTCGGGGATTGCACTAATTCGTCTACCAAGCTGTAGTTATGAGCTGCCCTAGCCTGTGGGTTGTGAACATTCCTGCATAAGGGGATGTGAGGGATGCGTAGTGGTGGTTCGGTAGAAGGGCGAGGGATCACCAACGGGGGTCCCTTTGGTGTAGGGTTTATCTTTGGAGAGATGGGATTAGACTCAGCGGGTGTATGATACTGACGATTACACGTTTGCAGAAGGATTTCTTCCTCACTGGTGAGGAGAATTGTACGCTCTACTGGATTGTTGGGGTTGAGGTATTGTCCCACCTGAGGTGGGGGATGTTGTGTGTCCTATTGGGTTTTTATCACACCTTGATGTGGAATAGGATTTTGTAGCACGGCGAAAGGGGGGTTTTGCACGTATTGTTCTGGTGCCTATTGAGGGGCAGGTTGTGCAGGAGAATGGGGAAGACTACCTGAGTCTTTCAACCATTTGAAATCAGTGATCTGGGGGAAATGGTGAGTGTAATGACCAAAATCACCACAAAGGGAACAATGGAATATGGTTTTAACATTATTTCGCCCTTGGTGTTTTTTATTATTGCCCCCTTGGGGGTTTTGGTTCCCTTGGTTCTGGTCGCCCCCAGTTGGTTGGTGCTGTGGGGGTTGATTCCCGCCTTGACCTGGGTTATTGTTATTCCTGTTCCGTCCTTTCTTCTTTGCATTGTTCGATGGATGAGTTGGGTTGGCTTCATTCAATTGTTCAAAACTTTGGTATTGTTGAGCAGCAGAAGGTTGAACAAAATTTACCCCCGCATGTGGATGTGGGGGAGCCATGGGTTGTGGAGGACCAGGAAATGGGAAGTATGGATTTTGTGGTGGTACCGATCCATAAGGTACATAGGAAGGTATAGTGTTTTCACTAGTACTATAAGCTGATGTTAAAGGAGTACCACTATTTGTGGGAATAGGTGGATGTATGGGAGGTGTTGGTGGTGGTCCATTGATGGGTGGAGGTATAGCAACAGGGTATGGCTGTTGATAAGGAGGGGGGTAATAAGAAGTGCCCCCGTATGCTAGTGGGTATTGAGGTGTTCCATACATCGGTGGTGGTTGGGGTTGTGGACCATGGTGTGTGGTGGCACCGATTAGTCTGTCCACTGAGTGAGACATCCCAAGTTTGTCTTGGCCAAATGGCACAAGTTTTGGAAGATCAAGAAGTACTGTGTATAAGTACCTTGACTGTGCATAGATGAGGTCATACTATTGGGCCTTACTGATGGCTTCTTATTATGATTGAGGGAACGTGGAAGATACATCCTTTCCAAGGAGAGAGACAAGTGATCTAAGAAACTAGTCGAGACACTGTTGCTTGGTGGTTTCCGCATTGCACAAATTACGTCGCCTACGCCACTTGTGAATATGGTCAGTGATGTGTGTGGCTGAGGTTTGTTTGAAGTTAGACAGTAGTTTGAGACCATTGTCATGGCGGATGGGTAATTGGAAGAAGGTCAAGAATGCTTTGGCCAATGACTCAAAAG
The DNA here is from genome assembly GCA_009831015.1 of Picea engelmannii. Lineage (NCBI taxonomy): Eukaryota > Viridiplantae > Streptophyta > Pinopsida > Pinales > Pinaceae > Picea > Picea engelmannii. Next base: position 464,688 of record ML784079.1, on the reverse strand, counting down.
TCGTGTGGGACCCTGATTTTTCTTCGACATACCATTTAGTTGATGGGCCAGTGAGTGTGCATTGAAATAATCGCAGTCTGATGGAATCATCCATAATTCTATTGGAAGAGCACCATATATGAAAGGTCATGACATGGTTGGCAGGGTCATCCCCTGCCTTCCCTTCAAACTTTGGTATGTCTGAAGGGAGTTTTGTTGGCATTGCAGGCCATGTGGGATCATGCAATATAGGATCATTGGTGAGTTTGGTGAGATCTGGTATGTTGAGAGAGGACAAATATGGCATCTGTAGTGGGGGGTGATGGTTAGCTCCGGCCATAGTGTGTTGTGAACCTGACCCTTGATGGGGACTAGGTGGGTTGGTGCTCCCTCCTTGAGAGGAAGTGGGTCCCCCGCTTCCGTGTAAAGGAGAGCGAGTGAACGGATGACCTTGGGAAGTAGACCCAAGAATGTAGAACCAAGCAAAGCTGATCCTAAGATAGTATCACTCACAGGAGTGTGTGAAGGAGGTGTCAATGAGCGGGCATGACCAGATACTCCCCCTAAGATAGGAGGGACGTTGAGCAAGCATCGTGAACGATGGGGGTTCTGTGGTTCCCCTATGATGTCAGACTTAGCTGTGTGAATATGTGCAAAAAGTGGTGAGAGAAATATAGAAACAAGAGCCTTTTGCATTGAATGTTTATAATATATATATATATATATATATATATATATATATCCAAATCAAACTGTAATCAGATGTGCATCATACATAAAATGAGAAAGAAGCATACATATGGGTAAGTGGGTTTTGTCTGCGTGGGGGAATCAAAAGAAATAAAATGCTCATGTCCTAGAAGACGTAACGTCCTTCCTCTCAAATAGCACTGGACCTTCCAAGAGCACTCAACAGTGGGGTCTGAAGTCACTGGAAGAGAAACTAGTGAAGGATGAAATAATTGGTTATAATGAGGGGTAAAGGGGGCATATCCCGAAAGAGCTGGTGATATTTTGCAATAGCCACACAAAATCCAATCAAGGTGCTACTAGAACATAGATATTCCTCTTTAAAACAAGTTTCTCTGTTGACTGTCGATATCCCCTTTTTTATTTGTAAAATGTGAAAATGTTGCAATCTATTGTGAATACCATCAAACCATATAGTCTTCAATATTCCCCAACCCCCATGGTACAATATTTTCCATGTGGATGAATGTGTTGAGGTCTAATGAAGAAACAATTCATTGGATTACCGAACATTGATGAATGTTATTAACCAATGTGAGACAACTCATTAGTAATGAAAATGAGTTTCAAGGTACTGTAATGCATCCTATCAGGCATAGATGAATGTATCAAAGTTGATTAACCTATAGGATTTGACAGTCAAGGGATATTAATGCATTCCCACTGCTATTAGTAAGGAAACCTGACAGTAAGGCATACAAATTCCAAGGCATTATCAAAATCTTTGATCTTGATCCTAGATAAGGTGTTGCGATCGATCAGACAAGATTTGTTGGAAGGAGGGCCTTAGGGAATCCCACATCATCCAGCACAAGTAAAAAATAATATTGAAGAATAATGATTTAAAGGACCAACAACATGAAGAAAAATGTATTGAGAACTTTCCAACCAATAACCTAGTTTTCAAGAAAAGCTTGTGTCTAACTTTGCTAGGACCCTGGTTTTCATAGTTAGACTTTATTTTCTCTTTACTATTTATTATTTTATTTATTACAATTTCCTACCCTACTTGGAAAAGGAAAATCTCCTCTCAAGTGTAGGAATACTTCTAATGGATCCATGTCTATAACATGATTACAAATATACTCACATTCAAGTTTGAAAAATATTCTTTGATAAATACCGAAATATGAGGAACCAACTTATCTGACTAATGTGATGCCAAGAGATGTTGGAGAATGAAGTGGTTATTTATCTTGATAATTGGTTGGAACCATTATTCAATGTAGTCACTCATATCTTGGTTTTATTATTTATTAGAAACAGTTTTTATGTCCTCCTTAGTCATGCCATGCATATCTTCTAGTATTTGCAAATTGGAATCTTGAATGCATGAAGGATATGATGACATGCATGATAGAAACTCCTTAGTCTCAGGTTCTTCTATATTCTCTTCATCAAATGTTTTCCATGGCTCTTTGGTCCCTTCTAGTTCTTCTTGATGTTTTTCATGGAATATTTTTCTCTTCGATAACTTCCTAGGATGCAAATGCGTTCCTGACGGGTGTTAGGATTTGATCCTCTTGAGATGCATAGATATTTCCAGCTATTTCTAGGATTTGAGATATTTCTTGGAGTAACATTCTCCTTTACTCAACAGGTTCTTGAACATGCTTGAATTATTCTCACTAGTAAATAGTTCTTGTCTTGCAACATGGATTAGTGTATTGGGGGTTCTTACAGTACCTTACAAATAATTGAAACTTAATCTATTGGAGAATTGAAATGAGATTAACTACAAAAATACTTAATGTACTTGAAATCCTCATGTGATTAAGACCCTTCCATCACCAAGTTAAATTTTAACATGAGTTAGTATTTCCATGAATAAAAACATGCTTATAAAAAAAAAACTAAAGAAATGAACTATGAATGCCCTAATCCCTTTAGCATCTTCCCTTAAACGATGCCAAAAATGTGGGGATATTTATATGCATAAATTCTAGACATTAAATTATCAACCCATGGGCACGTAATCTTGTGATATGCAAGAAAAGTATATGTAGGATCAAATCATAATCTAAGATCTGTGTGTCGATGAAAGAAACTTCAAAACAATCACAAAATGAATCCACATCGAGACTATGACTCTTAGATTATCGATCAAGCTGGTAATTGTTAAAACACAAGACACAACAATATTCTACAACCAATGGTTATTATTGTGACGGGTACTTCATTTTGATTCTCTGATTTGATCTAATTGAGAAATTTTTGTCATAAATGAGGATGTATTCTATGATAATAAATTGTCACCAAACACACCCAAAAATGAGGATATGACTTTCTGGAAAAAAAATTCTCATCTAACAACGAATCATTGAGGTAGAATTGTAGGTCAAGTTGTTATTGGGTAAATCAATAGATGTAGATATGAACTAATCCTCCTAGATCTACCTGGATCTAGAACAAAACGAGATGGAACAAGACGCTTTCCCTAAGTTGTGATCATTGAGTTTACTACCAAAGGCGGAATAGATAACATACCTTATGAATCACTTCCTTATATCTTTGTTGTCCCTACTTCATTCCAGTTCTCTTGTGGAATCAGATCTATGATAACACAAACCAACCAACATGAAAGCAACAATAGTAGAATTCAATGACAACCTAAACATCTGATCAAGGAATCATGTAATAAAATACTAATCATTTTATGGGAAAGAGACGTGCCACCGTATTATATTAATGAAAAGTAGAAGATAAAACCAAATTGCCTTGATGTTGAATGTTCCATTTTAGTGTTCCTTCATTCCAACATACACATGCACTTGCTCTGAAATTCGTGTGAAGATAATCCACAAAATATTGATAGACAAATGGAGGCCTCAAGCATCACTAGGGACATGATTTTTCACACAATCTTCATCCTATTCTTTCATCAATTCTCTACTTAATCTTTCTTAACCTTTTCCATGATAATCCCATGATTATATAGGAGAAGGTGAAGTGGTTAAATGGATGAGGATGATCCCACCAAATCAGAGAAACCAGTAGGATTGTAACCATACGGACGCCACCTCACATTCTAGAAGATTCCCCTTCTAGAAACTTCGTGAAACCTCTTTCCTCTTTTAGCTTTGGAACCTCGCTACACCCTGCCTATATAGAAGCTTACGAAAATCCTGTGGTCCAGCTATAGAGAAATCTGTGGAAATCATAGATTTCTATACTGTGTAATATATGCAGCCTGTGGACCCTTTCTAAAAAGTAGCCTTGTAGAGGAGGAAAGAAGTTGCTTTTCTCGGGAAAAAAGTCATGTTGGGATCCTGAACATATGTTTATGAAATCCTCATTAGGGTGACCAAAATAATGTGTAACAGAATGCCCCCCAAAGCATGAGGTTGGAACTCGTGACAGCCAAATTACTTTGTAAAAATGTGTGTGTGTGTGTCGGGAACAAGGAGCGTACTAATTGGGACCCTACAAACAATCAAACATCTGCACAATATTATAACATGTCTGAAGTAGGAATTCTCATGTTCATACTATAAATGATTGAAATCATAAATATAAGTCATGGCCACCAATGATACACTGTGGATCCATGTTATCAAGATTCTACATAGCCACCAGGAATACACTGTGGATCTATGTATTGGAAAAATCATATACATACATAGCCATGCGACATACAAAGTGGATCTATGAGTCAATTAAAATCACTAATACTCCATCACAACTTTCATAAAAAATGATGAGGTCCAGGGTCTTCAATCCCTTCGTCTGTTAGTACGAATCTAGCCATGTGATTACAGGCACTGAAGTCGAGGGAAACCACCATTGATGTCAATGACTCCCAAGGTACAATAGTACAATCCAACGGGTGTGAATAGGTGAGCTGAAATCGAACACTTGATGGAATATCTCGATTAGGGATCAATGATGTAAATCCACTGTCGAAGTGAAGAAACTTGTCATTGAGGCATGAAAGCTCTAAGGCACTAAATAATTTCAAGGTCTTGTTCCTGGATAATGAACTAAAGTCGACAGGAAAAGACTCGTCACAGGAGGGCCTTGATTTATCCCCCATCAAATGACATGAAATAAGAAATAGATTTAGGGTAGAGAAAAGTAAAAACATGATTTGAAACTGACACAAGGAAGGTCGACATGGTAGGAATTGACAATTGCACATGGACGACTCAATAGAGGGCTTGGTCAAACTTTTCTTGAACATATGAATGGCATGACACTGGTCTTGGCAGCATTGACTCAAAGATGGCCCAAGATATGAACTTACAGAAAGTCAGATGAGAGACAAATTGATTTCCCAACCTGGATTCAAGTGATGAAGGGGGTGTCATGTTCAAGATCGATGCTTATTACCACTAACACAAATATAGAGACACATCGCTTTCCCAAATTTTCCCCCACCATTTCTGGCGAGTACCTCTTTATTTTAATGCAAGTTTGAGGAGGATAACATATGCTTGTTGATGTAAGCTCATCCTTCGGACAAGTCCCTCAAAGTATGTTTAACGAACCCTAAGAAGGAGTGGTTCAGTCCCATGTGGGTCTTTTGATGTTTGTTTAATGAGTCCAAAGATAGAAAACTCATGGGTTTTTCATATTTTGAGAGTCTAAAAAACACTTAAAAAGAACTCTTCCATTTCCTTTTTCGTAAAGTAGTTTGATAGGACCAAAAAAGTGATAAAATATCGTCCATCGAATGTTTTCTTCAAATACTTTTACGAGCGTGAAAAGAACAAGGTCGCTCGACAATCTTTTCATTTTTATGGAGTGTGCAAAGAGCTTAAAGGTTACTCCATAAGTTTCGTTATTTTTCTGTTACCATGATGAGTACAAAAAGACGACAAAAGTATACTCGGTTAAGTTCTCATCGATTTTCGAGCACGAGAATGAGCAAAGACTAAGCTCGAGGTTTTTCTAAAAAACCCTAAAAAGTAATCATGCATGCAACGAAAAAGAAAACAAATCACAAAAACTGTCCACACTTCATTGTTCGTAACCCTAGTCTACCCATCTATGAGAAACAAAACACTCAAAAGACCATTAGGCTGGTATGTTTTTGAGAAAATATATTTAAATGATATAAAATATTTTTAGAAAAAGTAAAAAATGAGATAAATAGGGATAAGAACTCATTTTCACTATTTCATTTGTATTTGGTCAAAAACTTGTCTAAGAGCCCTTTTTTCACCTCATACTTCGGCAGTCGATTGTGGGGAGCACAGGTGATCATTCAACGAATGGTTTGTGTGAAAACGGTGAGTACCTCATCTTCTTCCTTTTCAATGGTTTAAAATTCATTTCAATCGGTTAAAAGATGATTTTTTGGGTGAATTTTTGGGCCATAGGCATGCGCTGGGGTTGCCACAGGTGCCCCATATTGGGGCCTGTGGAAATCAAGGACTTCTGCATGCACCCAATGGTTCACCTGTGGAAAACCCTCTTTGTAACTGAATCCCGGTCACGGTGGCCTAAAACCCAAAAGCAAAATGATGTGTTGGACCAAAAAGAATTCCAAAAAGGATGATTGAAGGTGCTAACATCTTTCTTTCATCTCCATGCAGGTATTTTGATTGCAAAAATGTTTGAGTGGAGAGAAAGAGACATGAAGACGATGATGCAATGGCTTTGAATGATTTGGGCACCATAAATTCCCTATGACAGTGTGGTTTGTTAAAGTTCTTCAAGATCCAGGGCATGAGAGCCCAACTAAGACTGTTGGAATATTTGGTCCATATGTGTGATGTGTACCAACAAGTATTTCATGTGGGTGTTCGTGTGCTTTCCTTGGACATAGAAGATATTTAATTTTTTATGGTTCTATCCCATCGTGGGGTGCAAGTGACCTTAACAGGAGGTCTAGGTGGTGGTTTGTCAATGAGTGAATATATCATACGCTATTGTGAACCTAAGGATGAGCACTGCAAGGGTAAAGTGGCTATCAGAGGGGTTCATGATCAGACTCTCAGAACCATTCTTTTCACCATTGCATAGATGGCAGGGAGTGATTCTCCACACATGTCTCTATAGATCTACTTTCAGTTTGTCATGGAATGCATAGAACCTCATGTGTTCAACTAGTGTGATGGACTCCTCCATAGTATCAAGAGCTAGTTGACCAAGAGAAAGAATGGGGAGTTGAAGCAGTTTGGGTACGGATCCATTTTGGCATATTTCTTCTTAGAAAGAGTCCCTCACTTATGCTTACAGGTAGATTGGAATATACCAGTGCCACGAGATCCGCGCATGAAGTGGTGGTGTGATCTCATGTCCCGACATGTAGCAGGCCCCATTATTAAATACAATGATACATTTTTTGATTGGCTGGAGCCCCAAATATTGATGATTGATAAATATGTGTATGTTAGGCTAGAGTTTCGCAATGATCCTGACTTGGTGCTACCTAAGGTTTCTCAGTGGGGGGACCTAGGTAAGAAAAACATTTTGATTTTATGGTGTTTTTATAAAACAATTCAAAATATTAAACATTTTTTTTATGTTTTCAATCCAATGACTAATCAAAATATTTTGACCATGTAAATGTAGGGCCATTTCGGCCCTAGGGTACATCCCCTATATAGAGGCGAGGGGACACAATGGTATTAGCATGATGGGATGTGAATGATTATGAAGCAATTGAGTAGAATTTTGAGGGTTTGACTACAGGCATCCCAGATATGTCGATCGACGAGGTCCCGAGGCGTTTCTAGCGCCATACCATAGCCATTTCTTGTCCACTGAGATGATTTATCCATAGGGTAGAATGAGCAGTAGTGTGTTACCATGAGAAGCATCCATGATGCCATTTTGTAGAAGCTATGAGCTTCATATTTTGATATTTTAGTCTTTGGACGAAAAACAATATTTTTTGTAAAAAAAAATTATCGTTATATATATATATATATATATATATATATATATATATAGATAGATATATAGATATACATGAGGCTTCTACCGGCTTATTTTTCTTTGTATAATACATGCGATGTGTGATTGGATTTATAAATGTCTCAGATTTCTGTCTAACACATAATTATCTAATGCATCAGTTACTATATTTATACATCTAGGAATTTGTTGATACTCGATATAATCACACTAACATTCCAAGAGGTGAATTCATAAATATACCCTTAACAAAGTAGGACTTCAGACAACATAGACATTACTTAACTGTAGTACTACTAGCTGTGAATCAATTCGTATAACCAGACGACGAATCCCAAGTGGGATAACATCGGTCAACAATTCGATGACTGCACTATACTCTGCTATATTATTGGTTGCATGACCGAGGCAAACACCGTGTAGACTAATAAGTTCGTTTGTGGGTGCATAGATTGCCCACGAAGTAGAAGCTAGGTTCTGAGTGCTACGACTAGAGCCATCAGTGAAGCCAAAGTGAGGTAACGAAGACTCTGACATCTGGAAACCAAGCACAATGCAAGGTAAGCGGTCAAGGGTAGAAACCAAATAATGAAAAAGCATGCAAAAGTAGCACACAACAGTATGATATAGTAAAATACAAGCACTCATGCAAAGATAGTCTAAGCATAGTACTTCTTCAAGTAAATCCCATTTCTAGGTTCACTCAAAGTAATTCCATCATAATCTACTAAATCATAGGCTCCCTTCTCCAACACTTGTTTGATGATATAAGGGCCTCGCCACATAGCCTTGAATTTTCCAGCTCCTAGCAAATCAAAATTGTGTTCATAGAGGAGAACTAGACCACCCTCAGAGAAAACACGTGGCTTGACATGCTTTTCATATTGGTATTTTACGCATTTATTTTGGGTTTAAATAACTAGGGTGGCATCATGAAAGACTTCATCCAATTGCATAAGATATAACAGGCATTTTTCTTCAGTAGAGGTGTTTGGGAGAATTTCAACGGCTAGTTTTAACAATGGAATCTCACATTCAATCGGTAGGAAAAATTCTATACCATACACTAATTGGAAGGTTTTAAACCTTGTGTAATACTTCACAGATGTCTGATAGGCCCATAATGCTAAAAGCAACATCGTGTGCCAACTCGTTTTGTTAATTCCTAAAATCCGTCGAAGCATGGTGATAAGAACCTTGTTGATCGCTTCAACTTGGCCATTGGCTTACAGATAGTATGGGGTTGAGTTTTCATGTCGAAGACCCAACTTTTCTGTAATCTTAGACATCATGAAGTTTCAAAAGTAGTTATCATGATCAATGATGATAGACTGTGGGATTCCAAATCATGTGATGATGTGATTGAATATGAATAGAGCTGCAGTTTTTCCCGTATTGTCTAATGTAGGCATCGCCTATGCCCATTTTGTGAAATAATCCATGGCTAAGATAATTTATCCATTCCCCCCAACCGAGTGAGGGTTACAAGTCATGAAATCAATACTCCATTTAGTAAAAGGTCCAACAGAAACTACAAGGTGTAAGGGAGCGGGATCAGATCTTATCTTATGATTGTATGTTTGGTAAGCATGGCATTTCTGGATGGCAGTTATACAATATTTAAATAAAGAAGGCCATAAGTACGCTGCTCACAAGATATTTTGGGTAGTGGCATACCCAGACATATGACCTCCACACGCTCCAGAGTGGAAATCATTCAAATCTTTCTCGGCCTCATCAAAGGTGAGATAGCGTCAGAATATAGAGTCAACACCATGACGATAAAGAGTGTCACCGAGAATGATGTATTGATGGTCTTGATAGTGGATGTGATGATGGTCTATAGTAGAGAGGTCTAGCCGAAAAGTATGAGTCTGGAGATAAATGATAATATCTCCATACCAAGCATCATCAGAGTTGATCAGAAAAAGGGATTCATCTAGTAGGGAATCCTCTGCCACATTTTCTATCTCAACGGAGGGAAGGTCACATATCAATTTGGCAAAGAACAGAGGCTTCTTCAACATAGCACGCTCAAACTCTAAGTCGAACTCTTGGAGGATGAAAATCCATTTGGAGTACTTTCCCCCTATCAATTGACATGTAAGAATGTGTTGCATAGGGTTGCAATCGGAAATGACAGTGGTTTTGCGTAATAGAATATGGTGACGGAAATGTTGGACAGCTTGAACGGTTGCCAAGGCCAGTTTTTCAACATGTAAGTACTTGGATTCGGTAGTCGTGAAACTCCAAATCAAATAATAAATGACATGCTCATCGTGTAAATCATCTTCTTGGACCAAAACCATGGCAATGGTAGAGTCTGAAGCAGCGAGATAAAGGAAATAATCTCGACTATAATCGGGTGGCAAAAGGAGTGGGGTACGAGTTAAAATTAGTTTCAAAGCGTTGAAGGCTTGTTGTCAGTGGTGTCCCATACAAACTCAGAGCCCTTCTTTAGTAGTCGATTAAATTTGAATGTTAACTCAGCGTAGTTTGGGATAAAACGATGTAGAAAGTTTGCCTTCCCTTGCAAACTTTGTAGTTGGCGAAGTGAAGAAGGAGGAGGGAGATTGAGAATCGCCTCGACCTTCAAAGGATCTACCCTGATCCCCTGACACGACACAATAAATCCCAAGAGTCAGCTGGACTACACACAAAAGAAACATTTATATGGGTTTAAGCATATATGATAGAACCGACAACGAAGGAAAATGGCTTAGAGGTGGGTTGGATGATCACTATGATGCATGAAATGCATTGGTAGGTCATCTAAATAGGGTTGTACAATATTCTTAATATCATGGAAAGCGTAAGACATAGCACGTTGAAACGTCGCACCGGTGTTTTTCAAACCAAAGGGTAGTTTCCGATAGGCAAAAGTGCCCAAAGGACAAATGAAAGCATTTGTGTGTTGATCCACGTGTAAGATATTGATTTGATTATATCCAAAGAAACCGTCCATCAAAGAGAAGATTTCATTTCCAACACAATCGTCGATGATTTGGTCAACGAAGGGGGTAGGAAAGTTGTCCTTAGGACAATCTTTGTTGATATCCCTATAATCAACACAGACACGAATCGTACCTTGTTTCTTGTTAATCGAAACTAGATTGGATACCCAATCAGTCAAAGCCACAGGATAAATAAAGCGATCTTTAAGAAGTTTTTCAACTTCAAGCTTGATAGCAGCTATTTTACGGGGGTGGATCAGGCGAAGTCTCTGTCAGATAGGTTTAATGGCCAGGTAGGTCTTAATTTTGTGTACAACAATATCAGGGTCAATACCTGGCATTTCTTTGTAGCTCCATGCAAAGATGTCACAAAATTCTTGAAAAAGTGACTTATATGTGTTCGACAACACAGGTATTCCAACAGAGGACGGACACCTTCAGTAACCACTCACATAACCAGATCAAAGATCAACACACCGATGTTTTCACGTGGTAAAACCCCTATGGGGAAACATCCACAGCCCCAGCCAACGCGACCACTTGGAGCAGTTTATTAATGCAAAGAAAAAGATTATAGAGAGATTTTACAAGAGAGTTTCTCACAATCGATCATCGGAAAATGACCCTCCATGCTCTTTAAATAGAGATCATGGACCAATCGGGTGTTAAGCCACGGATCAATGGACATTAAGATCGAGGAGAGTATGAACCGTTGGATCACTCTATGTCGGGAACATATCATGACCGTCGGATTTCCTAACTACAAATGCATACTAATGCATACTAAAGAAACACACTTTTACCTAACGACATATTAGACCAAGTAGATC
>ML784079.1:384571-439079 GCA_009831015.1 Picea engelmannii | reverse complement strand
TATAACGCATAGTTGGGTTGATGTAAAGATGACTCATTATTTTCTTATCATGTCTGATAAGGAGCACAAATGGATGAACTCCAAAGTGGTCCCCTTATGGTGAAATCCCTCTCGGGAAGACGCTTTATGGTTGAGTTATCCTAGAAAAATGGTTGGAGAACCCATGCTTGATTGTGTAATAATGAGATGAAGATCAATGAATTTGTCAGTGACTATCCTAGATAGATAGTGCTTGTCATGCCATTTTTGGTGGTATGTTGAAAGTCACATAACTCCTCATGGTTTGAGAGTTATGGCCTTATGAATTTGGAGGACCCTCATTTGTTGACTTGAAGCCCAAAAAGGTCAAAGAAGTCAAAGAGATTGCAAAGAAGAAATGATTATTTAAATGATAAAGTGAAGTGACAAAGTCAAGAAGGATTATTTAAATAATAAAGTGAAGTGAAAAAATCAAAGAAGATTATTTAAATGATAAAGTGAGGTGACAAAGTCAAGGAGGAATATTTAAATGATAAAGTAATGGAGAAMTTTCTAATTATGGAAAGTGGTTAACCCTAAAATAAGGAAAATGAGTTAAGTGACCTAGAAGTGGGTTAAGTGACCTAGAATATGCTTCTAAGGAAGCTACTTGGAGAGTATAAATAAGAGGCAAGGGTCTCTTGTGAAAGTGTATCTCTTGAGCATGTAATGAAGATATATTCTGAGAGAGAGAAGATCTGGAGGATCTCATGAATGCATCAAAGTTTCGGTAAGTTTGAGATCATCGTGGAAAAAGTCTCGAAAGTTTAGAAACCATAGTTTCTAAAGTATATGTGGGTTGCAGTGAGCCAGGGCATGTACATACGCGGGATGAATGAAGACAGAGCACGTACAGTGGATGAATTCATGAAGACTTGTGTGTGAGTTGGTGTCAGACTCTTGAAGACTGAAGAAGGTTCCAGATCTACATTCTATGGGCTCAGATCTTCCATAGAAATTATGGTATGGTTACATTGTTGTCTTGATGGATACTCTTGATTTTTGTATGGTGAATGCTTAAGGAATTATTGGTATGTTTGTTATGATGTGGCTTGTGTTGGTTGATAGATTGAGAAACACTCTTATGATTCAGTACTGATATGATTGCTATAGTATATTGGTTGCTTATACATGATTGTGTAGCATTCATATTGTATGGTTGAGGAGCATGAGTAAGTTGGTGGAGATATTGGATGTGTTGTGATTGGTTATGGGTCAGATTGGACAGTGAAATATAGAAGTGAATATGATTGAAGGTTGTAGAATATCTGAGTGTGTGATGAAAAGAAAACCCTAGTTGCTCAGAAGTGATACTCGGGCTGTAGTATAGATTGGGCGCGTACATACGCGAGTTGTACTACTGGTAGGGTGCATACATATGAGTGTTGCACTACTGACAGGTCACATACCTGTTGACATATTGATATATGTTGAGGATTGTTGCCTCATCTCAGTTGGTGCTAAGGGTGTAAGCTGAGTCTTGCATTCTAGAGTTGGTGCTCTTGTAGATTTGTACTCTATTCAGTTGTTGTTGATAACCCAAGGATTGTAGTCCGTAATAAAAATAAAATTGTACATACATATTGTGTTCCTTGTGTTCGTTGTGGAGATGATTTATTGATGATATGTTGTTGATATATGTTGTTGATGTATGTTCACATTTAACTGGTTATAAATGACAACAATAAGTAATGAGTTAATGATGATTTCTAACTAAGGAGTTTTGTGAAAGGGAAGTTTTGAAAAAAGAGCCCTACATTGAAGCACGGTGTGGAGTCAATACTTGGGGAGAATATCATAAAGAGTACCCATTTTTGAATAAACAATATCGAGGTACTAGGCACAACTGATCGCCTATTCTTATGTGACAACTCCACCCATGGAAATTTCTTTATATATGTCATTCACGAAGGATTTCGTGAATCATTCTACCAATAACTGATCGGGAAGCTTGAGTTTGATCAAACGTCATCTTCGTCTCCACTCATGAATGTGATCAGAGATGTGAGTGGATTTATTTTTCTTGAAAGAACTCAAAATATCAGTTCCCATTTCATAACGGATTGGCAACTGGTAGTGAGTGAGGAAATCCATAGCTAGGGTATTAAAGTCGGCAAAGAAACCTCGTCGTAATTCTATATACCACTTCACAGTTGAACCCATGAGAGTTCGTTGAAAAAGATGTAACCGAATGGATTCATCCATCAAAGTGTTGTATGAACACCAAAGGTGGAAACTCATTACATGATTGTTTGGATCCTCTCCTGGTTTACCATCAAACTTAGGAATGTCTGATGGTAATTTGGCTGGTATGATAGGCCAATGAGGAGAGTGATGGATAGGGTCATTCAAAATCCTAGACAAGTCAGGTAGATCCAAAGTGGCTAAGAAGGGTAACTGTCTATTCGCATGAGGGTACTGCTGACTTTGGAGAGGAAGTCCCATCGATATACTAGTAGGACCGTAATCATTTTGCATATGATGCGAATATCCTGGCAGATTTGGTTGTGGGTGTGGAGGTAGGTAGCCCATGGGGTTGTACTGATTAGGGATGTTCCCTTGGAAAGGGACACTAGATTGAACGTTTGAACCCCAAATGGGATTGGAAGTCCCGAGGTATGGTTGGCCCGTATTAGGGGGTATGAAAGAGATAACTTGAGGTTGTTTCCCCCCAGTCGATTGAGTATTACCATGGGTAAGAAAATTCCAATACTGTGCCGAAACTATCAGTATGTTCTTTCCATAGGGTGTGGTGGGTGGGGGTTTTCCTCCAACCAGAGGTCGTGTTCCAATTGGGGTTTGACCTCCAAACAGGGGTTGATATTGGCCCCCAGGGTTGAATTGTCCACCAACAGGAATCTGATAATTAGGTGTGAAAGATTGAGTAATGCCACTAGGTCTGGATCATCCAGTGCAAGGTGGATAAGACCCTCCGTAGGGGGCTGGGGAAGTGTTGGAATGAAACCGACAACAGGATTGTGCCCAGGAGGAGAAAAAATTTCAGATGCTCCAGATGGAACCTGAGTAGGGATAGGGATAGAAGCATTCGACGCATTATACCCAGGAGAAAGCAATGGAGAATATCTAGGTGAAAGTGGTGTGCCAATGGGAGCTTGTCTAGCCACCATAGTCCTGGTGGGAATAGTCGTAGCATTTGGGACCATTGTAAAGTAGGCCATTTGAAGGGGGATGATCGAGTTAGGATCAACTGAAGGGGTGTCTGAACCAGTGAATAGATAGTAATTTGTAATGGGGGAATGATCTAGGGGTATTGTATCTTTAGCAGACGTTTCAAGTAACTCGGGTATGACAAGTATATCAAGACTTGACCCGGATCCAAAAAGATACCGTCTAGATATGTCAGTAATCCAAAATGGATCTTGGCCTTCAGGACCTGCAAAAGGTCCAGTTCATTGTCCATAAGTTTGAACAACAATATCTTCGGATGAATTTAGTCTAAGAATACATCTCTCAAAACCGTGAGGAAGTTGAAAAGACCCTAGAGAGGAAGAAATTCAAAAATTGTCTAAAGAGTCATTTCTTTCCACTCATGGAGTGGCAGTGTCTTTGACCTCACTCTATTGAGGAGATCCCTCTAGTGGATTAGTAGGCAAGGGTTGAGAACTTTCTGGATCTTCCAGAGGTAGGCCTTGCATTCTATGTGAATAGCGTGGAGGGTCAATATTGCCCGAACCAAAAACTTTGCAAAAAACATCTATGGCCAACTATGAAAACAACAACACTCGCTAATAAAATATAGAGTTCAAAACAGGAAAAAA
Organism: Picea engelmannii; assembly: GCA_009831015.1. Taxonomy (NCBI): domain Eukaryota; kingdom Viridiplantae; phylum Streptophyta; class Pinopsida; order Pinales; family Pinaceae; genus Picea; species Picea engelmannii. The sequence continues at coordinate 435,282 of ML784079.1, read as the reverse complement.
AACCTTCTCGTTTTGAATTCACTAGTTTGTGATGAAATCCAACGTCGCGAGATCGAGATAAGAAGGGGTTGGGCTAGGGTGGAAAAGTTACGTTGACGACTTGCTTAACAGACTTACACCCTGGTGCAATCTCACACGCATAATCATGGGTATACCCTCCAAGGAGTCTGAGTGAGTATGGCCAACATAGATTCCAGGTACCGTGAAGACTTTCCCCTTCACAGTCACCTTGTGTAAGACCCTAAGAAGATAGGCTACTAAAGTTACCAAAAACAACAGTGATGCCTAGGGAAACAGTCGACAGTCCTATCCACACACAAAGGTAGGGTATCGATACCAAAATGAACTTGAGAGGCTTCCACTCATCATTGTGGGTATACCTTCAAGCGACCCCCATAATACGTGCAATCTCTACACTGAGACCAACAAAGCAGGTTGAGTAACTCTGTCAATCTCAATGCGACCTCAGGTTTGACCCTTGTGTGAGAAGGGCTTCCCAAGACAAAATGTTGCAAATGGATTTGAATAATCCTTATCACAAGATATTATTGTGTATTTTTTGCTTTGGAGAGTGTGTCTCACTGCCTATTCCAAAGCTCTAGCCTAGATAATGTTGGTGTAAAAGAGCCCTAGAAAATAAAAGTTACTACTTGAGTTTTAAATTTTTCAATGTTTTAGAGGTTGTTGTTACTCAAGAGGTGAACGGGAATGAAACCAATGTTGTGTAATAATTCGACCCAATAACATGTAAATACAAATGAATGATGCAAACTTTCGTTCGATGAATTCTATCTACAGTAGGGAGAAGGTATTTTTCTGGAACAATGTGAACTACGATGTACAATTCCTTTTCTACGAATGTAATACCAAACATTCATCAACAATGTAATTTCATTATTCATTCTCTTTCAATTTTTTGAATGCCAATATTTTCTGGATAAATGATTACCTAAAAGACTGAAAGACTTTAATTTTTTCCTTTCGAAAACCAAAACAGGGATGGAATTGAGAAAGGATAAGCAATCAATGAAAATACAAAACTCAACAAACACCCAAATTGATCTTTCAATGGAGATAAAAATAAAAAATGACAAGAAAATGTTTCTTCAAATGTGAATAAAGAATGGTCTTCTAATCGTTAAGCAATCCAGAATGTGTAACCAACCTAAAACTTCAAATCGAATTGAATATTTTTAAATGAGCAAGCACTTAGACACAAATCCGGAGATTATACCCTTGTCGATAAAAATCAAAAACAAAAATTGGAAAAAGATCAAAAGAGAGGTGTTATATCTCTGAAACCAATCAAGAGCAATCTTAAATAGTCAGAAAAATTCAAGAACTAGAATTAAAAATCCTTTCCCAACTGACTAAAGCAAAATTGGGTAACAACATAGGCCAAAACCCAACCCAAAAAATTTCTCAAACGCCATCGCAGGGTGGCAGTATAACACAGTGTGGAAATGAATAGTTTTCATAGGCTAGAAACAAATAGGGTGCGGAAATCCCACACTAAAATAAACCACCAGGGTGGAGAAATCAAAGGTTTCTACAGGCTATCTATAAGGTGTAGTGCAGAAGAGTTTGAAAAATCAAAACATTTGGAGAAAAGGGCAAAGCATCCAAGTGGAATTTCAAACCTAGAGAGTCTAAATGGATCTCCCATAGACTCAGAGACTGATTTCTACTAAAAAGAATAGGTCAAAATAAAATGGCCAACAAAAAACCACAATCAAGTTGTTCTTCCCTAGTGGAGTCACTAATTTTGTTATTGGGTAAATCTGTAGATGCAGACATGAACTAATCCTCCTAGATCCACCTGGATCTAGAACAAAACGAGACAGAACAAGACGCTTTCCCTAAGTTGTGATCATTGAGTTTACTACCAAAGGAGGAATAGATAACATACCTTATGAATCACTTCCTTATATCTTTGTTGTCCCTACTTCACTCCAGTTCTCTTGTGGAATTAGATCTACGATAACACAAACCAACCAACATGAAAGCATCAATAGTAGAATATGTGATCAAGGAATCATGTAATAAAATACTAATTATTTTATGGGAAAGAGACGTGCCACCGTATTATATTAATGAAAATTAGAAGATACAACCGAATTTCCTTGATGTTGTAAGTTCACTTTTAGTGGTCCTTCTTTCCAACACACACATACACTTGCTCCAAAATTCATGTGAAGATAATCCAAAAAATCTTGATAGACAAATGGAGGCCTCAAGCATCACTAGGGACGGGATTCTTCACACAATCTTCAGCCTATTCTTTCATCAATTCTTTGTTTTATCTTGCTTAACCTTTTCCATGAGAATCCCATGATTATATAGGATAAAGTGAAGTGGTTAAAGGGATGAGTATGATCCCAACATATCAGAGAAACCAGTAGGATCACAACCATACGGACGCCACCTCACATTCTAGAAGATCCCCCTTCTAGAAACTTCATGAAACCTCTTTCCTCTTTTAGCTTTGGAATAACGCTGCACCCTGCCTATATAGAAGGCTATGGAAATCCCGCGGGCCAGCTATAGAGAAACCTATGAAAATCATAGATTTTCACACTACGTAATATATGCAACCTGTGGACCCTTTCTAAAAGAAAGCCTTGTAAAGGAGGAAAGAAGTTTCTTTTCTCAGGGAAAAAGTCATGTTGGGAGCCTGAACACATGTTTATGAAATCATCATTAGGGTGACCAAAATAATGTGTAACACAAGTACATAATTTGTACTCTATAATACTCTATTTTAGTTCACTTAATAAATTATATTAAAGAAACCCTCATTCAAAGATATATGAAATCAAAAGACATAACTAATTAATGAAGACATGATTCTTTACATGAGCAGTTTTCTAGTCAATGAGGAATTAAATGACATGTATGTGTAACAATGCAAATCTTAACAATCTATTTTTTAGAGGGTGCTCCATTATTGTTCATGACCAAGGATCAACAATGAAGCATGCTAATATGATCCTGTAGAAACTAGTTTTTCTATCCACATAGAATCAAATGAAATTGCATTAAGGAATTAAATAAACTCACACCAACATTAAATTAAATTGCAATCAAATAAATTAAACTCACATTAGTTGATAACATTATCTTACTACATAGAAAAGAAATTCATAAAGAAACTACAAAAACATAAAAATCTAGAAAGGAAATATCAATGAGGCATGATTCTGAGATGAAGGGGGCCATGTCTTCACTCAAAATCACATCTTTTCACACACTTACAAACTCGAGAGATCAACAACTAATTATTCATAAAACTGGTCCTTTTATTTCATCAAAAAAATAGGGTATTGTGTCTGAAGAGATTCTCCGTCCTTTTCCATCCTATCTCTAGATACACCTATCCCCCATTCTCTGATATATCCCTTAAATTTATACATATATATTACATCTCATAGAAGGGAAGTGGTTACAATTAAAGGAGTATGGATCCCAAATGCATGGATATACAACCATCACAAACTTGATTAAATAAACGGAGTTCAAATAATGGATTTTTGGATCTATTTGAATAACAGAGAAGTAAAACAACATGATCCTTGACAAAACCCATATTCCCAAATTTTTCCACAAGATGCACAACCATCCTGAACATCAAGGCACTGCAGGAATTTAGGGCGCTACAAGATTTCCAGGAAAATCCATCTTGAAGATCCACCCATATTTCCCTAGTCGTACATTTTATGAGAAACCTACCCACCTATTATTCAAATTATCATTCTTGGCACAAAACCCATGTCTTGTATTTTTCAAAATTGTCTCCATTTGTCCAAAAATTCCATGGAAAAACTACTTCTAGAAACAAGATACTATAGGAATTCCAGTAGCAGATCTATGCTACATGATTTCTGAATATGCTTTCTATTGGGTTTGAACTGCATAAACCATCATTGGAAAGACCAAGTCTAATTCTTTTTAATTCATCAAAAATAAGGGAAATTATTGAAATTAACAACTAAACATTTTATAAGCTTGCAATGGAACATATATTGACAACTATGAGGGAATATGGTAAACAATAACAATGATGAGGTAAATGGATGGACAAATGGGTGAAAATGGGACATAATGATAGTGAAAAAGATACCAAAATGGTAGCCCAACACATGGTCTGAATACCAATTTGAAGCGATGGAAGGACATATATCTCTACATTGATATGCATGAAATTTTCTTTGTTGATTTTCCCTGTCTATTGTATGAATGGTTGAAGAGGAAGACTGCTACTAATACTTTTTTGAGGCCCCAAGAACCAGTGGTTTGGGATCATGTCAGGATTGAGACATTGAAGGAATTTTATAACAAGTGGACTTGAGCCATTGATTTTTTGTTTGCTCAGGTAAAGAAAGGATATATAATTGAATTTGTTGTTGACTAGATTGATTCTTTCAACAAAGTTGAAAGAAAGTTCATGGAAGGTACTAGGAAAAGGATGCTAGATGAAATCCCACTCTGGATAAATATTTTTTTCATGGAGAAGGGGTTGATGTGCATGGATCCCAACATGATGGTTGAGTAGGCTCCCCTAGCACTAGGAGGGAGATGAAAATATGAGGAAAAGTGAGAGAGGAGATGTATTTGTTGAGGATCCATAAGTTTTTGAGATGAGGTGAGGAATAGGATGGACCCAAAATAACATAGAAGAGAGAGAGAGCCGAAATATATGCAAGAAGAGTTGAGTCAAGAAGGAGAGAAAACAAAGAAGTGGAAGGAAGATAGAAAGGGGTGTGTGATGAGGGGTCAGGCCCAGAATGAAGAGGAAGGATACTGCACTTGGAGGAAGTGTTGGATAGTGTGTTGTTATAGAGAGGAGCATATATGAGGATATGTCGACAAAGAGGTGCAACATTGAGAGTAGGGTATCCAATAAATATATTGGTAGTAGTGGTTGTAGGGGCCCATAAGAAGAAGTATGAACCCCTTGGTTATTGCGGATTTCTGAAACTTTGGAGGAAGATGAGGCACATAGTAGAGGAATAGAGTAGAGGTGGAAAGGAAGGAGAGGAACATGAAGGATCCTCTAGTGGTTGGGAATACGAGTTAGAAATAGTGGATGATATTGTGCAACTTCATGTAGGAAACTCTTTGGGTTATCTCACGAGAAATGTTAGAAGAAGATGAAGTCACCCTCCCTTTCAACCACCCCCCTTATGCATTTGTAGCCAAGAAGAAAGAATATCATACAATGATGAAATTGTAGTAGAGGTAAGAGTAGGATAAGAGAGAAGAGAAGCGATGAGTGAAGAAGAAGACAAAGGTGTTGCTACTTTTACATGAAGAGTATCGATATTGATATCCCCAACAACCAACAGTTAGTTAGGAGGACATAGTTCAATATTGAAGATGGTGAATCGGGATAGTACCTTGAGATTACCTGCATTCCATGGGATGGGTAGAGTTGATGCAGAGAAACAATATTTCACATGTGAAGTGATATGGTCTATGAATACAATCACAAATGAGGCATCGAAGATTGTGCAGTTGGTCTATTAAGAAGAAAATGGAAAGATACCATGTGGGATTATGACCAACGGTTCAATATTTTATTGGACAGGATGACATTCCAGATTTAGGAAATGCAACATAGAGAATGGTTCATTGAGGGGTTTCTTCCCCATATATAAGTCCCACTCACTCAACATAATGTGACTAGTTAAGAAGAATCAATGGATATTGTGATGTGCCTAGAGGCTACACCAGGAGGAGGAGAGACATCAGTAGGTTTGGTGTAGGTATAGTCTTAGATGTCCAACTTGATGATGAAATTGGAAGATATGGAAAAGGACAAATTCATGCACGAGAACGTATGGTGTACAATGTGTTGGTCAGAGGAGAATCGTACGGAAGAGTGTCCTACATTGGGAAACTACATGGATATAGGTGCACCAAATCAATTCTAGTTGGACCACATACAGAGTGGTGTGAGATTTTTCGATAGTGGGGCCATATCCCACCCTGATGTTCAACATTGGAAAAATATCACAAGACACATCATACTTCGTTCTGTGAATTTTGTAAGTCCATGGGAAACGATGTGAACAATTGTTGGTCACTCCAACTAATGCAAGACTATACCCACGATGTATTTTAGATTCAAGAGAAACAAAAGCGTGGTGATCGTGGCAGTGCAGAGAGGTCAATATAAAGGAGGTCCTAGATGTGGATATGGACATGGTTGCGAGTGAGGATATAGAGGAGGGAGAGGTATATCACCCACTTGTTTTAATTGTGGAGATATTGGCCAAGTGTCAAGATTTTGTACCAAATCGATTTCTCTCTGTGGGTTTTTATATATCCCCGAGCATGTTACAAAATATTGTCCCAACTTATTGAATAAGTGGGACGAGAAGAAGGCAAACTACAACATGGTGACTACATATCCATGCGAGAATCATAAAAATGACTATGAGGTTGATGTACGGGTAATAACCTAAGGTGGAGAAAATACAAGAATGGACTTCGATCACAGTGAGAGCTCAGGTCAAAGGCCAGAGGGGAAGACAAGAAAGGCATCATAGCCTCTTCCTAATTTTGTTGTTGTCTCGCAGAATTAATTCCAGTGCGATGCATAGAGGGCCATGGAGGAAAAAAGATCCTGAGAAGAGCTTCAGTGCATGATGCAAAGTTCACTTGAAGAGGCCCAGATTCAAGAGGAAATACAATGCATGATGCAGAGGTAACTGGAAGAGGCTCACACCTCTAAATAATCGCAACGCACAACACAAAGGTCTTTGGCAGAATCTTGTGTGTGCGAGGAAATATAGCACATGATGTAGAAGTCGTTGGAAGAAGCATGCAGAAAAGAGGAGTTGTAATTTGCTAAGTAGAGGGTGATAGAGGATCAATTATAAGGGAATATGAAGTGCATGATGGATGAAGAAGCATTGAGTGAGTTGGTTTGTGAAACATAAACTAAGGACCAAGTAAGTATCTTCTTGCATTGTTGTTTAATATTGTTAAGTGATCTTGATGCTACGTGAAATTTGATGCAAATGTTAGAAACCTACATGGGGGGAGAAGGAAGAGATAGAGTGATATCATCCCCCCTACCAGAAAGGGATGTGTTCCAGGTTATTAAGAAAAATCACACAAGAAGGGCGTTCGAGATGATAATTGAACTTAGTGGTTATGAAATGGATGGGTTCATGTTGGATCAAGGTTATGCCTTGAACATATTGCTAAGAAGTCATGGAAATTGATGGGGAAACCAAACTTAGTTTGGTCTCCCATTCAACTATGATTGGAAATTCGGTACATAACATATCCTTAGAGTAAATATCCAAATAAGAGTAGTAGATTTGGAATTTCTTAAAAATTGTAGGGACAACAAAGTCTTACCAAACTTCACCTGCATAGAGACTAAAATGAAGAACAAATGGAACAATGCAATGTTTTATAGGTTAGGTTTATCCATAATTAAAAATGAAATAAAGAAAACCATATTATTATTAGACAACCTCTCGAAAACCGCACTTAAACTACACATGAAACTAGCGCACATGATTTGTTCATAACTGTGGATAACCATCGACACATTAGCCTCTCTCAAAGTAGAAAAGGAGAGCTACGTAGTGTGCACCACGCAGAAGAGGAAACTAGACAAGTTATTGAATAAAAACCAAGTAAATAAAGATAGCAACCTCGCAAACAGTAAGAAAGTAATCAATCTCTCCTCACACAAACTTGAAAAATCTGAGTTTGGATTCCTTGAGAAAGGATTGAAATTTGCAACCTCTCCTACCTCCATTCCATCAAACAATATAATATGTTGCATCGAGGAAAGTATAAAAAACCTAACGGACGAGGACAAAGAACATCTTAGATAGGACTATGCCATCATCTTAAGGAGATCGAAACCCCCAAAGATAAATATCAATAAAGAAGAATGCCTAGCCATTATGAGTCTTAGTAACAATAGGAACTTGGCTATCCTTAGAGATGATAAAGGTGGATCCACAGTAGTATGAATCAAGCATATTACAACAAAAAAATGATTGATCACAAAGGTTATGAGAGAAGTTAAAAGAGCTATAAAAAACTCTATCCTAGATTAAAGATTTAAAAAGTGGCTTCTCCTGAATAGAGACATTACCCCAAGAATATATGGGCTACCTAAAATTCACAAAGACGGGGTTCCTCTTAGACCTATAGTAAACACAATCGGCTTGCCCACTTATGAACTGACCAAGTATGTAGAAACGATCCTTAGCCCCTTAGTAGATTATATGGACTCGTTCATTAAGGACTCTAATGATTTCATTAAAATTATCAAGAATAAGAAAATAAAACCCAAAGACATCCTTATTAGCTTCAATGTTGTCTCCCTTTTCACCAAAATCCCACTATATGAAGCCATCTAGGTTGTTAAAGAAGTAACAGACCCGAAAACAACAAAACTAGTAGAGTTTTGTCTCTGTTCCACATTTTTGAGCTATAAAGGTGAATTTTATGAACAAAAAAGTGATGTGGCTATGGAATACCCACTATCTCTCGTTGTCACCAATATTTTCATGCAAAACTTCGAGAAAAAATCCCTAGATTTCTTTCCTCTCAAACTGTTAAGATGGAAGAGATTCATTGATGATACTAACGTACTTTGCCCCCATGGTAAAGATGAACTATAAAAATTATTCCAACATCTCAATGATATTTATAAAGACATCAAATTCATAATGGAACTTGAGGAAAATGGTAGCATTCCCTTCCTAGACGTACTAATCAAAAGGAAATAAGGTGAGAGTCTTGAACATCAGTCTATAGGAAAAAGACCCACATAGAAAACTACCTTCACGCTAGTTCTCATCACCACCCGGCCTAGAATTTAGGTGTCCTCAACACTCTAGCCACTATGGCCCTAAGAATTTTCAATGATGATAACCTAGTTCAAGAAAAATATCACCTATCTAGGATCTTCAAGAGCATAGGATACAAGGACAAAGACAATAAGAAAATGATGAATAAATCCCTAGATAGAGAAATTAATAGACCTAAACCCATTAACAACCAACCCCCCAGTACAACAACCTACCTCCTTTACATCCAAAGAATAATTGATAAGATTTCCAATGTCCTGAGAAAGAAAGAGATTAAGACCTCCTTTAAACCCTCGGAAACCATCAAACAGGAAATGAAATTCATTAAAGATAAGCTTGACCATCATAAATGTAAAGGAGTTTACAAAATAGAATGTTCCTATAGTAAATGCTACATAAGAGAAACTAGTCATTCCTTTCATATCAAGATCAAATAACATGGAGAGGATATCAAGAACTAACATACTTGTACCTCAGCCTTAAAAGAACACTCCTTTTCATCCAAACACCACATGGGCCTAAAAGACACAAAAAAATTATCCAAGGAAGATCACTTCTTCAAACGCAGAATCAAGGAAGCTATTGAAATCCTTAAACATCCTAACAACCTGAACATAGACAGTGTTCTAGAAATTAGAAAAAATTGGATTCCTTTGATCCAAGTCAGATGTATCAAGTAATTTACACTTTAACATTAAAACCTAGGTTCATCTCTTTCACCTCCTCGTCCTATTAAACACTTTAGTTTTTGTAGAACCCCGCTTTTTAATAAACTAAAAAACTTTTTAGAATTAATAACCCTTTCCTCAAAATATCTTTTAACCTATAATTAACATTTCTCTAACACTTATAAAAAAATTAAATAAATTTATTTTGACCCTCTTAAGCCTTTAAAAACCTTTGAAACCTACCTTAATTCCTACCCCTTCTCTAATTTCCTTTTAATAAAAATTATTTCCCTACCTCTAAATATCATTACATTAAAAATACTTCATTAATACTTTATTAAAGCTCTTCCTTTCTCTTAAAATTGATGTTTTATTTAAACCCTATAAAATCAAAAATTCTTAAACTCTTATTTTTAAACTTTCTAGGTTTTTAGAGCCGACTTCCTAGGTTTTCCACCTCCCATAGATTTAGTATTTATCTCTTCTCTTCATTTTATTTTATACCCAGGTTTAAATGTCATGAATATGGGTCGTGATATGGACTCGAAACGCTGACCTTTGATTTTCAATATTGTGGTTCCTCTAAATATTCTTAACAATTCGTCCCACAGAAATATCACTGTTTAGAATATATCTTATCGGTCGATTGGACCAAGTCAAAGTGAACATAGAAGGGGTAAAGACGAAGGTTGATTTTGAAGTGATAGAGATCATGGATGATTCTGATAAATACCCCACGCTACTTGCAATTGATTGGGCCTTCGTAAAAAATATTGTGTTGAATATGAAGAAGCAATAGATGTTGTTTGAGATAGACACCTTGTGTGTGATTGCGCCTTTGGATTCTTATGAAGGGGATAGATACAATGAGCCAATAGATGAGGATGCACAGAGATTAGTTATTGAAAAACTTTATAAGATCATGAGATGTAGGGAAGACTACATCAATCCTACTGAGGATGGGGAATTGAGTTGGAGGAGTGTGAAGTCATGTGATATAGATTCAGAAGATTCCATAGAAAGGTGTCAGAACAAAATTTATGAAGTATTGACAAGGTGATGTGCCTATATTACCACTGAAGTGCGCAAAGTAGAGTTCATATCCTATTGATTCTATGGCCCGTCATATATGGTGGATGCGTTTATTTCCCGCATGCAACATATTACCAAAAACCACTAGGTACACTCCCTTGATATAGTTCTCATAGGAATACTTACAAAATGGTGGAAAACGCATAGCGAACCTCCCTTGTGTGGGAAACCATGGAATATTTGATGAGAGAAAGATTCAGAATGGGGGTAGATATCCATTGATACACGTGTTCTCATGAAATTCATTGGGTAGAAAGAAATGATGGGAGGAATGAAGCATATATCTAATATTCCAACACGTGCTATTGATAAAAAACCATGTCCCCCTGGTTCCTCGATTTTCTATTGGACAAGTAAGGGAGCCACATGCATGTAGGATGGATATGGTTACTCCCTATGTTGCAACATAAAGAATATCTTCTTATTCAAGCCTCCTCAACCCCATTGAGAAAACAAATGAGTTTCACATGAGTAAGGAAGTCTTGGTTGGTAAATGGATGCCACCAAAACCAACAAAGTCAATTCAAGTTCCTCCATTGTAGAAGCTAACTGGTTGGGCACGTGTGAGGAAGCATTGCAACTCACAGGGGTCGATGTGACCAATTAATCAAAGGTGAGTCGATGCATGGGTGTGTAGGAATCATGCGTGACACCCACAAAGAATAATATTTGCGCATGTATGGAGAGGTCACTATCATGGTTAAAGTATAATGACCCAATTATACAATATGGACTTAAGCACTTCAGAACGGTGAAAAAGTAGAATAGAAGAAATCAAGAATACAGTATCCACAAACTAACGCTAGAAAACAAAAAAATCAACAAGAACAATTTAAAAGGGTTTTTCAAGTAGGCCATAGGCCTATAGTAAATATAAGACTTCCTAAGATCGACAAATACCAAAGATTCAATTACCTCGAAATGTGATCTTTACAGGATCCCAAACGAGAAAAGTGCAAGAGTTTCACTTCATTGATTATGACGTTAGAGATCCCAAACAATTTCCATCCTTGGTTTTCCAAAATAATGCAAAGGTGGCTCATAGTGCAGACCATCAATAGTTGGTGATCAGACAAGAATGGGCTAGAACTCTTCATCAAGCTAACATACTATCTCTGATTGATTCCCTCACTTTGGCCATGGGTGGTCGGTGACCGTCTACGTCCTCTTATTTCTTACTGGCATTCATGAGGGAAACCTTTGGAAAGGGGGGAAATATTTGGTTGATGCAACAATGATATAGAAGGTTACATGCTTACCCATGCATGGAAAGGATCCCAAAAAAGTTCTTTTTGATGTTTTGGTAGAATCATACAGGTACTTCTACATTGGCATGTGTTTTGCATGTGGAATTTGTCGAAAATATTCTATTATTGAGTTTACTTTAAGTAGAAGGAATTAATTAAAGTAAAAGTCTATTTATTAGTGAATTGATTTATTTAAGGACATGCTTAACATGCATCATGTAATACAAATATTAAGTGGGTGTGAGATGTAATCTCAATTGTAGATCACTTTGAAGATTATAAATATATTGTAACTCATGATTATAAAAGAAAGATTGGGGTATAGGAGAAGTCACTTCAGGAGGAAGTCACTTGGTGAGAGACCAAGGTCATGATATTTGGTGATATTCCAATATAGGGAGACTCCTGGTGAGATTCCAAGAGAAAGAGACTCGATGAGAGACCAAGTTTGGATATAGAAAAGAATAAATGTTTCTAGTAAGGAGTGTAGGAGAAAATAAGGAATTTTGATTACACTAGAGTGATGAGATCTCACTGGTTGGGTGAAGAGAGTTCATCCAAGTATTGATGCAAGGGTTGGATCACAAAGGATCATGATTCAAGATCTTGATAGGTGGAGAAGGAATTCCATGTAGAGGTCATACAGGTCAAGGAGGAGAGAGAGAAGAAGTAGCCACATATGGGTTTCAAAGGACAGAGACCAGAGGGAAGATTAGATTCATACAGAGGTTTCCATACAGTCTTTCCATACATATCTGCGTGTTTCAATGGATACATTCGTGATATCCATGGGTCATACAAGGAAAAAGCACAGATGTCTATGGGCCAGAGAAGGGAAAGACACAGATTCATTGGGAAACATGTTGGTACAAGTTCGTACAAAAGCACACAAGTTTTCAGGTTTCTTTGCATTGTATAATTCTCTCATTGGGCCATGATCCCTGTTACGTGAGCCTCGAATTGAACTTAATAAAATAATCATTGCATTGGTTTTCCCTCATGGGGTCTTACAAGGGTTTACCCAAAATTCTTGGTGTTTTAATATGCTTGATTTTGTTTCCTTGTTTATTCTTCCACTACATGTTTCCTTGAGTAACCTAGTTGCACTTTAATTTAGTAAATATATTTTTCTTAGAATTAACTTCCTAGTGTTAGGTTGAATGGAAAAATCAATTTCGTATCAGAGCATACCAAGGCTTGAATCTGTTTTAGAAAAAAATCAACAAAGTTGACCGCTAAATATTCTACCCAGAAAGAGGTATATGGAATGTTCAATACACGCCAAGGAACATGTGGGGTGGTAATTTCTAAAATTAATGATCTTCCGGTTTGGTTTTCTACCCAATTGATTATCTGTAAAATCCTGCACAATTATGAAAAGGAGTGCCCACTCTTGGTCATCATAACAACAGAGTAGTGTCTAGTAGGTGTCCATATGGCTCAGGCATGTTATATACTAAATGAATTCATTAATGACTTCTTAAATCCAAAAACCTCAAGAAGGAATTTCACTATCGTTGGATTTTGCTACTCCTCTCCATGATTCTCTAGAGGCCCCCTCTAGGATTTAAATGAATTTCTAGGAGTGGTCGCGTTTCTGTAGCTCCCTGATTCCTTCAATTACATGAAGTAAAGGGCCCTATCGTTCAAGACTCCCATGACAAAATATTTCAATAATGGTACCAACAACTTATCCAGACAACTGCTTCACAAATTCACATCCCACACAATATCATTAACAAGTGTGCTAGCTACCTTATGTTTGAATGTAATTTTGATAACTTTTACATCTATCCCAGTGATGATTAGGGGGATGTAATGGTGTTTCTCATGTTCTACATCACATAAGTGGATATCTAACAGGGATTCTCCGAGTGACCGACACATATACAACTCATCCCAGATGAATAAATGGAGACTCTAGAAATGTGCATTGAGCACAATCAAGACCAAAAGAAGGTTGAGGATGCATGAATAGAGGAACAACACATGTGAAACAACCAACATGGTCCACCCCAACCAGTGTGAAAATAAAATGGATTGGTCCAACTTTATGCATTACCAATCCCCCTGTACAATTGGGTCAAGGACATATGTCACCTAGCATCGTGACTTTGCTTACTTCTCTCAAAAGACAATTTCTATTGCAACAACAAATATAGGAAGAGGGTGCTTGTAATATCAACCATCTATGTCACCAGCGCGAGGGTACAACACCATCACCTGATAATCTACCATGACCAACGACTTCAATGAGCAGTTCCATTAGTCTTGTATGGGTTATTCAATTTGACCTATCATTACATATTCTAACGGATATAGCCAGTATCGACATCTCATTGACACGAATTTTGACTCCAATAGTGTAATAATTTGTTTCCACACTACTTTCTGAGTTGATTGATCAACACCGAACACTTGGGCACACTCACACATAGCTACAACTACAACACCAAGTGGATATCATTGCACACAATCACATTGTAACTTACCTTCCCTTTAGGTTATCTTAAAGGGGTGGGGTATCAAAATGTTTATTTTACTTATCCATCTCAAAACATCTTTTCGAGGGCACCATCTTCTTCTACTCGTTAATTGATTTCCAATGATACAAAATTTTCTTCGATATGGACTCTGGATAAAATGTTATGTCACTTTAAATATTTTTCTAAGAATAACAAGTCCGTACACTTCCACATGGCAAGTGACATGACATCACATGATGTGGTGACGTGTTAGTAGACATGGAAAATATGTGACGCGGTAGAGTCATGTGCACTGGACTAGGGTGCAATACCTTCCACCCCTAAAGTATTATTAAGTTAAACAAAGCATTGAATTATAATCCACAACTTAGGATTTTATTTATTTAATACACATTATTGTTATTGAATCCTCATTAATTTAACACCCAACATAATGACATTTTTCCTAAATATATTTCATCAACCTAGTAGATACCGAGAGTTTACTTTACCCCCAGTGTATTAACTATTGAACATGCCTTCTTACCATTTCCCCGAGCTCTGATATTTTGATGGAAATATTTTTTTTTTTTTTTAAGTAAAAAAGAGTTGGAGCCTATTATATTATCATTGACAAAATACAGAGCTGTTGGTGATGCCAGCTGTCCCGCCTGAGCAGGAAACCGGGACAGCTGGGCATCCCTGTCCATGTGTCACCATAGTTGCAGAGTAAGCAAAATTTAACAAAATTTACGTTGCTATTTCCCGCCCGTAGGAAACCGGGAATAGCAGGCATCAGCATGAGACTGGTTTTTTCATCTAAAACTAAGAAATATAAAAAACTATCTGTCCTCAGGCATAGACTATTAGAACAAAACCACAAGCAAAGTCTGGGTCTGAACATCAAATAACCTCGGAGCCAGGGTGAGTGTCGTCGACCGCGGTGTGCCTCCATCTTGCTGGAAATGCGTATGCTCGAGCACATGTCGGGCATTGTTTCTTTGGCGTGGCTCTAGAGTGCACTGCGAAGAACATGTCGAGCCTCTGCTCCAGTCTTGCGATGCGAAAGACCTGATCTTCTAAGAGATTTCTCATGTCAAAGATGAGATTGAGATAACCCCAGTCAACTGAGGGTGACTGTGCCATGCTGGTGATCGCTAGCGCTCCCTGCGTGTTGTGTCCCGCAGCTCCTCTGTTGGGTTTGGGAGGAATTTCTTCCTCCACATAGCAGGGAGATTAAGGTATTTCTATGTTGATGTCATCATGGTTGCGTGTGCCACTTCCCGCCTGTGGAGTGCTAACCGAGCCAAAATGCAAGTGGGGGTTCCAGTTTTTCGGGACCATGAACAAGGTGTGTTCAGGAGGGATTTCCAGTCCTCCTTCTGGGATCACCTCCTCAACAACCGCCATTGGAGGCGTGTGTGGTCGTTCCCTTCGTCTCCTGGCAGCCATTGCCATTGCTTTTTCAAAATCCACCTTTCTCTTTCGTCGCGACTGCGCTATATACCAAGCCGCTCCTCTTCGCGGTGTCCACCTGATTCTTGGCATGGTGAGGCTCCAATGTCTGAGCCAGGAGCGACCAATTGGAGTCGGATTGCTGCTGAGGGTGGACAGTGTGGCCAAGAGAAGCGGTCGCACCATTGGGATGAGAAAGAACTTGCTGCAATGCCGGTGCTTCTGTGAGACGGAGGTTCTCGGGAGTGCTCTGCTACCTGGTGTTACAATTCCCACAATGAGCCCAAACGCTATGTGAATTACGATAACTACCACCATCACTTCCTCCATTAAAGTTTGAAGCTTAGTGCGGGTACCCTCCCCTTGTGCGAGAAGGCTCAGTCGTTGAATGCGCCTGTGCGTATTCATGTCGAATTAATGTGCATTTGATGTGAGTCGGTTGACACCATGAAACCTCGACCCATCTCGCTCCCACGTGGCCGCATCGTCGTCCGTGTCACCCCATCCAGGGAGTGAAGATCTTTGGTGGCCAGGACTTGGCATTGCTTGAGGACCTCTGAGACTGGTGAGCCATGGCCATCCCAGCATAAGTGTTCCTCTCCCATGTCCACTGCCTCATTTGCTAGGCAATCTGCCACTTTGTTTGCTTCTCGTTTCACATGAGAAGTAATGATACTGCAATGCGGTTGAAGGTGAAGAGTGAAGTCAGCTAGCAGGCTATGGATTCGCCATCTTGGTGAGATTTTGTCTGGGTTGCATCCATGGAGTATTCTAGTGGCTAGCCTGATGATAACTTGGGAATCTGCTTCTATGATTACCTTGTGATGGTCTTTAGCAATGGCTATTTGGAGTCCTCGGAGGAGTCCCGTTAGCTCGGCCACATTGTTGGTTGTTTCTCCAAGGAAACCTGCCTCCATATCAAGGATTTCCCCTCTTGAGTTTCTGAGCACGACCCCATAGCCTGTCGGTCCTGGGTTACCTTTGGAGGCTCCATCAAAGTTGACTTTGATAAAGTGTGTTGGAGGGGGAGTCCAATTGGTAGGATTGGTAGTTACTCCCGTGTTGCGTTTTTGCTGTGGTTGGTTGCTAGTTAAGAGTTGCCAGTGTTGAAGAATGCTAAGCTCCTCAGGGCTGCACTGCTGATCTTCCTCAGTCCAGGGCTTACTTCTGATTGTTTCTTTGATTAGGGATTTGACTTTCTCCCAAGTGTCTTCAGGTGGAGAGGATTGGGAATGGAATATTCGCTTGTTTCGCTCCTTCCAAATTTGCCAGAGTGTGAATCCCAGTAGCAGGGTCCATATGTAGTTTAGAATGGGGTTGTTGAAGGAGATGTTGTCCCAATTCTCGATTGTGTAGTTGATGCTTCTCCGATTCCGGCTGGATTTGCGCACCGTAGTCCCAAATGTTTTGGCTATAATGACAGCCATTGAAGAGGTGTTCTTTGGTTTCCTCCATTTGTAGGCAAAGAACGCAGCGGGAGGGTCCGATAAGGCCTCTCTTTTGGAGGTTGTCCCATGTCAAGGTTCTGTTGTGCGCCACTAGCCAAAGAAAGGTGGAGATTTTAGGCCAGAGAGCAGGATTCCAAACTTTGTTCCAGATGTGTTTTGTTCCTGATTCATGTTGGTTTCCTTGTAGTGAGTAAGCTTCCTTGATGGTTAAATTGCCAACCGGGGTGTACCCCCATCGCAGGATGCTTGATCCCTCTCGATATCGTATTTTCCTGTTGGAGGCTTGAGCTTGCCAGCTCTACAGATTAAGAGTTTCAGGGATCCCGAGCTCTTGATGTGAGATTTTCCATCGGTGCCATCGCTGCTGCGGGGTTTGTGCTACCCAGAGATATTTGACTTTTAGAGGGGTGTGTTGGTGGAGATCTCTTTTGAGGTCAGCTAGTTCCTCCATTGAATCCAGTGGTTTAAGCTGCTACTAGGAGTCTTGCCGGAAGAGGGCACTTCCTCCATCTCTTAGCTCCCAAAAGGCGTGATTTTGAACCAGAGTGCGATTTTGCCAAGCGGTGTTCCAGATGTTGGAGCCTTGTATGCGGTTGTTGTGTCGAATTAGCTGGTCTTCCGCAGTGTGGGGGGCATACTTGCATTGCCACAGTTGTGCCCAAGCTGCTGAAGGATTTTTCAGCCATCTCCACCAGATTTTAGCTCCCATTATTTGATTTAGTTTTCCGGGGTCGTGGAGCCTTAATCCGCCTTGACTCTTTGGCATGCATAATCGATCCCAGTTGACTAGAGCCCATTTCTTTTTGGGTTGGAGGCCTTGCCAGAGAAAATTTCTCTGCATGGTTCTAATGGCTCTGATGACTTTCTTGGGGGCTGCTAGGGCCGTGAAGAGGTAAGTAAGTAGAGCTTGCAGGACTGACTTATGGAGAACCAATCGAGAAGCTATGTTGAGGGGTCTGAAGGTCCAATTGCGCAGTCTATTGGAGATGGAAAGGAGGAGGCTGTCCCAAGAAATGGAAGAGGTCGTTGCTCCTGAAAGTGGTACTCCTAGATAATTGGACGGAAGGGAGCTCCTAGGTATTCCCAAAAGTCTGGAAACATGCCTCTGCACAGGGGCTAGAGTATTAAAGAAGTAAAGCTTGGATTTATCTAGGTTAAGAGTCATGCTGGAGGCCTAAGTGAAATCTGTGAGGATCGAGTTGAGATTGATAGCTTCCTGAGCCGAGGGAGAGTTCAGAAGGAGGGTGTCGTCTACAAATTGGTTGTGGGAGGGTGCAGGCTGAATATTGTGCAGAGGGAGGCCTTTGAGGGAGTCTTCGGTGACTGCTTCTCGGATGTAACGTCCCAGGCCTTCCGCTAGGAGAACAAAAAGAAAAGGGGAAAGGGGGTCTCCCTGTCGGATTCCTCTAGAGGGCGAGAAGGGTTTGGATGGTACACCATTGATTAGAATGGATAAGAAGGTTGAAGAGATGAGATTCAGGACCCAACTTGACCAACCCTGATCAAATCCAAAGGCGTCAAGGATTGCTCTGATGTACTGCCAGTTGGCCCTGTCGAAATCTTTGGAGAAGTCAAGTTTTATGAGCATGCCTGGAGTTCTTGAAGTCTTGAGGGAGTGTATGATCTCATGAGCCAAGATGATGTTGTCCATGATTCGCCTTCCTTCAACGTACCCTGATTGTTCCTTGGAGATGACAAAGGGCAGGATGGGCTTGAGCCTAGTGGCGATGACCTTAGTTATAATTTTGTAGATAACGTTGCAGAGGGCTATAGGCCCGAATTGTTTGGGATTGGTGACTCGTTCTTCTTTCAGAATAAGAGTGAGGAAGGTGGCATTGAGTGCTGGCAGTACCAGACCTGATGCTCGTGACTCCTCCACCACTTCCCACACTTCTTTTCCGATCAAATCCCAACAGTGATGGAAGAAATCCATGGTGAACCCATCAGGGCCTGGGGCTTTGCCTGCTGGCATGGCTTTGACTGCTTGGTCGACCTCTTCCTGGGTAATGGGTCGGGTTAAGGCCGCATTCTGCTCCGGGGTGATTAAAGCTGGTATGTGCATAGTGACTCTCCTGATTGCTTCCAGTCTGTCTGTGATTGATTCTTTTAGGAGGTCTTGATAGTATTTGATCAGTTCTTCCTCAATTTTGGAATGTTCTCTGATGAGGTTACCTTGGCTGTCCTCTAGGTGGGTGATCCTGTTGATGTGTCGTCTGTGCATCATGGCTTTGTGGAAAAACTTAGTGTTTTTTTCCCCCTCTTTGAGCCATTGCACTCTGGATTTTTGCTTCCATAAGATTTCCTCCTGCTTTCTTCGTTCCTCTAATTGCGCCTGAAGCTGCTCCTCTTCCTGCATGAGCTCTGCTGTTCTAGACCCGGCAATGAAGATTTCTTGAATTTCCTCCAGCCTGCTTTCGATGGTCTTTATGCTTTGTGTTATATTTCCAAAGCTATCTTTATTCCATTGTTTTAGCCTTTGCTTGAAGTTTTTTAAGCGCTGCTGAAATTTGTACATGCATGAGCCATGATTGATTTCTGCTTGTTCCCACCAAGATTTAGCTAGTCGCTTGAAGTCCGGGTGTGATAACCAGAATTTCTCGAAGTGGAACGGCTTGTATCTGGGAGGCTCCCCCATATCTATCTGCAGATCTAGTGGCCAGTGGTCGGAGCCTGCTTTCGACAAGATCAGGCTTTCCAAATTTGCGCCTGATTCCATGATTTCTTCCGTTACCAGAAAGCGGTTTAATCGACAGGCGATGTGCTGATTGCATGATCTACGATTGGACCACGTAAAGGTACCATTGCTACTTTCTATATCTACTAAGTTAAGATGGTCAATGAGAGCTTTGAACTTACCTTTGTCTTGCTCCAGTCTTTTCAGGCCGCCAGATTTTTCCTCCAGTGTCAGGATCATGTTGAAGTCGCCTCCTATGATCCATTTTGGGGTGGTTGTCAGACTCTTGATTAGCTTGATTCGCTCCAAGAAATTGTCTTTGTCCTGGCTCCCTAGAGGTCCGTACACATTTGTGATGGCTCCTTTCTGGTTCGTGCCCATAACCATGTAGTGAGTCGTGATTGTGCCAAAAGTTGTGAAGGGCTTGCTGATAGTTATATTGGATGGATTCCATAGTATGGCCAGGCCACCTGAGGCCCCTATGGAGTCCGTTGTTATGGAGGTACATTCTCGCCATATGCGTTGGAAGATTGCTTCTGCCTCTGCTCCTTTGCAATTAGTTTCTTGGAGCAGTAGAATGTATGGTTTCTCTGCTATGATGCATTCTCGAAGGATCCTCTGTTTGGATCTCCCATTTAGTCCTCTTATGTTCCAGGTTATGATCTTCATCATTAAGAAGGAGGTGAGGGGTGGAGGTATCCCTCCGAGAGCTTGTGTATATGTCCTGAGTTTATCATGAGGTTCCCTGCCTCCTTGATCAGTTAATGCGTTGTTTTCCATCCTCTTCTCTTGCTTTCATGTAGGACTCTCTTCGAGCCAGAGTTCTGGTCCAATGTTATGCCTAAACGTGCAGTGGACCCAGCTGAGGAGTTGAGAAAGACCTTGTGTACCTTGCGCAGTTGTTCCTCCGGGAGGGTTTGCAGGTTCTTTTGGTTTAGAGCTTCCTTCAGCTTTTACAGATCTATCCCTGCCATCTCTCTATCATCCAGCATCATCAGGGTATCCCCCTCCCCATCTCCTCTGTCCTCCATGTGGGTTTCATCATTCTGAGGGGAGGGGTTGGGCTGCGTGTTTTCCGCTTGCGGCTGTTGGGGATTTTTTTGCGGGTTCTGCACCTCCTCCTCTTCTGGTAATTGCTCTAGAATCTCGTACGAGTTCTTGGTGGCTATGCTTTGTCTGGGATCCATGGGCTTCTTCTTTGTTGGGTTTTTCCTTTTCGATGTGACTGTGGTGAAGCTATCTTTCTGCTTGGTATCATTTGCTTTGGTGGCTTGCTTGATGAGAGGGCAGTCTCGATAGAGGTGGCCATGCTCATGATATCTACGACATATGAATGGTATGTGTTCGTAGTCCAGAGTTTGCAGCCAGTCCTCATCCTGGTACTCAAGGGTGACCGCGCCAGGGAGTGCTTTGGATATGTTCATGTATACACAGATCCTAGCGTATGAAGTATACTTTCGCTGTCTGGTAGCCTCTGATGCCCTCACATATTGCCCTAGGGTGTTTCCTATGCCCATTAGAATTTCTTCCAACCAGAACTCTTGTGGTAGGGAGTACAGGCGTATCCAAACTGGAGCCATGGTGAAGTCTTCTTTGTCTGGGTTGAATCTTTCGGTCCAGAAGCGGAGGAACAACCCTGTCGAGTTGAAGAAATATGGCCCATTTTCAAAGATTCTGTCTTTTTCCTCTAGGTTGTATAAGATGATTGTGAAGAAGCCCTTGGAGCTGAGTTGAAGCTCATAGTCACCTTTGGGGTTCCACTAGTGCTTTATCCACTTGTTGAGATCTCTTTCTGCCGTCCATAACCCTAAAAATTTGTCGATGAGTGCATGCTCCCTCATGAACTGCGTATGCTCGCCCACTCTGTTTGAGTTGATGAGGTACCTCGGTGGCTTCTCCATTTGCGGGATGCATTTGCCCGGTTCCCAACTTCGTGGTTTCGTCAGTTGAGAGGTTCCTGCATATGTGTCCATGTCCTCTTTGATTCTTTTCTCCCTGGCTAGTATCTTCTCTCGTATCTATGGAGATGGCTCAAAGGTGGGTCGTGTTGTTCTGGTTCTAGGTTTTTCATTAGCCGCAACATTGCAGTATGAGGGGGGTTTCCCCCCCTCCTCTGCGCCCATTCTCCTGCAGCAGTAGGAGCCGTTCATTGAGGAGAGGCGCTTGTTGGTATTCTCACTGGTGAACTTTGCCTGGTGTTCGACCTACCGTCTTAGGCGGGTCTAGGGTTTTGCATAGCCCGTTTCACCTTTTCTCTCTCCAACATTGTATCTGATGGAAATATTAATAATAATATTTAATAACATAAAGTGTTGGGTTTTATTGCATTAATTTTATATTATAATGCACCATCCCCTGAGCATATCCTTTACCACACACACCTTCTAATCTCAAATCCCCATTGCCCGATATCCTGGTGGATTTAATAGTATTATATTGTATCATCCCCCAAGTATATCACATTGTTGTGCATCTTATAATATCAAATCCTCGATTCCCAATAGCCTCATGGATTTAATAGTATTGTATTATATCGAACCTCGGGTATATCACATTCTCGCACATATTATAATCTAAAATCCCCAATGCTCGATAGCCTAGTGGATTTAATAATAATATTTTATGCCCCAGGGTACATTACTATCACATACACCTTACTTAATTATTTGTAAGTAATTATTATAATTCACCGGAATTTAATATTATTATTTTATATCACCCCTCCCGGGGCATATCATTTATCACATGGGAATTCCCTTCTCCATCTCCTGGTGCCCGATAACTCCAATGAATTTTAATATTATTTATTTGATTTCATCCCCTAGGTAAATTCACATACGGTTTACCTTCTTCATCTCTCAGTGCCCGACGAATCTAATTGGAGTTTAATAATAATATTATACATTATGTTTACTTTATTTAATCAACACTCAAGGATCTCCTGTAGCACGTACACCTTACCTTCTCCATCTTCTGGTGCTCAATAAATTTGAATGAAGTTTAATAATAATAATATTTTATATTTATGTTTATTTCATTTAATCGACCCCAGGGACCTCACGTAGCACATACACTTTACCTTCTCCATCTCCTGGTGCTCGATACCTCCAATTGGAGTTTAATAATAATACCAATTTGTATTATGTTTATTTAATTTAATCATCCCTTGGGATCTCACGTAGCATAGACATTTTACCTTCTCCATCTCCATATGCTCGATACTCAGGTGGAGTTTAATATTATTAAATGTTGAGATAAAGGGAAAAACTAATTCTTGGTTTTGAAATTAAATAAAACAAAAATACATTAATAGTGACCCCTAGGATTATAGAGTTGACCTTTGTACAGTGCAAATTCTTAAGATTGGTAAACTTAGAAAAAATATTTATTTGCCTAAAGAAAGGAAAAAATTTTATCTTCTCCACTCATGTGCCTAGGATAGAATTTCGTGGATTTTAATATAAGACTTCCTCCTCTTAATATTCAACTTATTAAGACAATACATGGTAAATTTGGAAAAATTACGAGGAGTTACCAACCTTATTCACCAAGTAAATTTTTTTCACAAAACGATATTAAAAATATATAACATATATTTATTGATTTGTGTCTCTTTTTGTAAAGTAAATCTCTCGGGAATAAAATTTCCCACGGTAAAAAAATTGTTTCTTTTTACGAAGACTTACTACCCACCTAAAATCATGCAAATATTTACTACTATTTAGAAAAAAGGCCACCATTTCAGATCTTTACCTTTGGACATGATTTTACTAAGTAGATCCAGGTAAGAATTATATTCTTACCATGTCTTAATAAGGCATAAATTACATACAAAGCACATAATTCCTAATTTCATTTTATTCCACACTTTCCTCATGTTAAATACTTTATCCTCTCAACTAGTTATGGTCAATCGTTTATTCTAGGACTCCCCCTTGTCAAGATTATCATGTTCGTCATAAGTTAAGGGCCTTTACCCTTGCTTCCAAAGATTATTTATCTTTCAACTAAGCCTTCCAAGAAGGTCATAAGAATTGACCATTGACGAGGGACAAGTCACATTCTAGGACTGATCTATAAATTCAATATTATAGGGAGAAACATTCATTTAATAGAGATTGTACATTCTTAACTTCAGATGTTCTGTGAAGGATTTGAAAGCTTAGTCTTCACTACTAAACCATGAGTTATATTCATACAAATGGGCTGAAAATTCCTAACCAACACTCTATTCTTTCTCATAGTTACAAATAATTACTTACAATAGTCTATAAAAACATAAAAAAATCAGAGGGGAAACAACATAATATATTTTTCACAACTCTCTTCATATTTTGATAATTATTGAGGCACATAGAGAAACAAGTTTCACTACTTGAACATAATATCAAATTCTTCATATAACCAAAAGATAAATTTCATAGCATCACGAAACTTATCATGGCATATACCAAACAACGAAACACTTATCTGAGAATTTAAGACAGAATGGAAATTGTCAATGGTTGAGCCTCTTTCCACCCAACCATAAACAAAACTATCTTTTGTCTATTCGTGTAGTTGGCCACCCCCTAGACAGAAGATGATGCCACAAGGGAACACTCTCACTCAAAAACAAAAATATACAGATCAATGTTAATCTCCTTCATCAACATAATTTATCAAGATATATCTCCAATTTCACCAAGCAAGGGAGCCTACTCTTTACTCAGGGAGTCACAAAAATTAGCTTGCACCGCTACACACCCAAAATTTGTAGCCCCATTTATCAGTTTGATTTATATATTCTTAATTTCTATTTCTCACTCAAAAACCATAGAACTTGAATTTTCTTTATGTTGCTATGAACTAGAGCCATTTTTCTGAACATTCTCTTCTCAATTGCATGGGTCACATACCACCCCCCGACCTTTCTCATTTTGTGGATCTATTTTTCCCCAAATTCGAGGTCAATTTAAAAGTATCCAGATAGGTACTTTTATTCCCATGCTTATGAATCAAGGCCATTCTAGTACAACCCCCCCATTATTTCCCATAATTGTGGGAAGTTGGTAGTTCAACTACCAACTTCCTTCATTAACTAAAATTATGGGAAAATGGTAATCTAGGTTTTCTTTGATAGTCAACTGGAAAGGAAAATTCTTCACCATTTATTTCTCATGGCTTCGTTTTTTGTGTAAGTACTCCACCCATCAACAATATCTTTTCATTATCATCAAAATGCATTTTATCATTTTAATTATTCATCAAGGTCTAAAACATTAAACATACTATCCATGACTCACGATGATGTTTAGACATATATTTAGATATTGGGGAAAATGGGGTGTTAGTTTCCCCTCCCCCTTAAAGGAACACCATCCTTAGTGTTCTACCCACCAATGTAAATACTATGTACAACAATGAGAAAAAATGGGTATGCCTTTCTCATGACATCCTCTAACTCCCAAGTGGCCTCATTTGCTCCAAAATACTTCCACCACACTTTGACCTACACAATGCCTCGATTATGAAGAAAGGCCTCTTTCCTATCTATTATGCATTGAGGCTCAGGTTGGAATTCTCCCTCGGGTTCCACCTGAATCATAGACTAATCAATTACATGATTAACATCATGAACATATTTCTTAAGCAAATATACATGGAAAACATTGTGTTCATTCACTATCGGAGGAAAGGATATCATGTAGGCTACCAGTCTCACTCTCTCAAGAATTTAAAATGTCCCACAATACCATGGTGCCAACTTTTCACAAGTTCCCATTCTTATGGATCTTCTCATAGTTTTTATCCAGAGATACACATGGTCTCCCACTTTGAATTCAATTTGAGTTATGTTCATGTATGCATAAGGTTTCTCCCTGTCTTGATCCACTTTCAAATTTTGTTTTATCTTTTCTATTTCCAGTTCCATTTCCTTTAACATGTTTGGTCCAAGAGTGATCTGGTATACCATATTATCTCAGATAATTGAGATGTTACACTTTGTGTCATATAATGCTTCAAAAGGGATCATATTTAATTACTCTTGATATCCATTGTTGTAGGAAATTTTTTATAAGAGTAAGTAGTGTTTCTACTTCTTGGGTTGATGCATTACATACATCCTTAGCATGTCCTCTAACACTCAATTCACTCTCTATGTCTGTACATTAGTTTGGGGATGGTAAGATGTGCTAAATTCTAATTGAGTCCTAAAACCTGTGAACAAAGATTTCCAAAAATTTGAAGTGAACTTGGCATCTCGATCTGATATAATTGTCTTTGGAATGGCATGCAACCTAAAAATATCCTTCATAAAAATATTAGCAATGTCAATTTCTTTGTGGGTATATTTTACTGGAATAAAGTGGGATGCCTTGCTCAATTTATCCACAACCACCATGCTTGAATCATTTTGTTTTGTTGTCCTTGGTAGTCCAGTGATAAATTCCATTGAGATGACTTCACATTTCCATTTTAGACTTGGCAAGGGTCACAGCATCCTTGTTGGGTGCTTATGTTCTACTTTGACATCTTAACATTCCAAGCATTCGGAAATGTACTCAACTATGTTTTGTTTCATTCCCAACCAATAATACAACTTCCTCGTGGCAGTTATCATGTTCTGGTATACAGGATGACCAAAATATGGGCTTCTATGAAGCTCATCCATTATGAGCCTCTTCAAGTCAGCTACACATGGGACATACAATTTTCCATCGTAATTCAATAAGTTGTTCTCCAACCACTAGTTTCCACTATATTTTATCCCATTTGGATCCTATTCCAAGTATCTTTTACCCTCCTAAAGTGTTCATCTTCTTCTTATGCTTTTCTAATTCTTTCCTTGATATTTGATTCACATGTTCTTAAGGAAGCCATGTGAATGATTTGCATACTTCTACTAAGTGCATCTGCTACTTGGTTCTCCTTACCTTTGATGTGTCAGATTTCAGATTCAAATTCTCTTATAAGAGCCATCCATCTAGCTTGTATAGCATTCAATTTGGGCTAGTCAAATAGATATCTCATCCCATTGTGGCTAGTCACAAGTACAAACTTTCTTCCCAATAGATAGTGTCTCCACGTCTTTATGGAATGCACTATGAAAGCAAGCTCTAATTAATGAGTCACATAATGAGTCTCATGTCCATTCAATTTTCTTGACTCATAACCAATTACATGGCCATCTTGCATCAGAAACCCTTCGATTCCCTCCTTGCAAGCATCTGTACATACTAAAAAATATTTATTTGGATCAACAATATTTGTAATAGGTGCATGGGTTAGAAGATAATTTGACTATTGGAAATTAGCTTCACAATCTGTTGTCCAAATAAATTTCACTCCCTTTTGTTTTAAGTGAAGTGATTGGGTGACCAAACTCTGAGAACCCTTGTATGAACTTTCTGTAATACCCAGCCAGGCCCATGAATGAACTCACTTTTGTCATATATTTTGATGCAGGTCAATTCATGATGGATTTAATCTTTTAAGGTTCCACCGCTACTCCTTTCACAAAAATAACATGGCCCAAGTAATGGACCTATTTCTAAAGGAAGTCACATTTACTAAATTTGGCATAGAATTTGTGTTCCCTTACCACTTGCAACATTAATATGATCCAGATTTATGAGAGGAATGAAATGAAACATAGATCTATAACATTAACATAGATATACAAAGAAAAATAATAGAGATACAATGAAACTTAACTTCTATTCAGTAAATAAATATGTTGAAACTATCAAATGCAGAATGAAACAATCTTGCTCGAATGGTGGTAGCTAATCTCTGATAAGAGATATGGCAGCTACGTGCATTCATCTGAGAACATTACAATGATACCTACAGTTCTTTTTATCATCAATAAGACATTAGAAAACCCTATATATCTAAAAAACCTAACCTTAGGAGATGAAGTGCCAAAAGTCATGTGGGCCCCGATGGGGTAAGTTGGTACATCAACTTCCTAGGGTCGTAAATTTTGCATACGATATCCATTTTAGGCACATGATAGCTCGTTGGAAAGGTATATCTGAGGCAGGGATGATTTTAAGGATGGAAATTTATTTTAAAATGTAGAAACCTTGCCAAATATTACTAATCCTTCATATGTCAACTATAAATGTTTGGCAATATTTTTGTAAAAATATTCAAATTTATAAGTATTTTATATAGTTTTTATAAAGTTTTGTCGATTTTTAAGGTAAAAAAAAATTATCTTATAGAGTTTGGGTGAATCATTTTTAAAATAGCGAATCTCGTTTTTGGAAAAACCATGGAAAATTAGCCCATGAGCGAAATTTAGCCCCTAAAATCATCCCTGATTCCGAGGAATACACATTTTCCATCACACTTTCACATTGTATGTGGGTTGAATGTGGCAAGCCCAAAAAACGTTGTTTAGGGCCTCAAAACTTCCCTGAAAGCTTAGGACCTGAAAGCTAGAAACAAATTGCCAAGATGAAGATTGTATGTGAGCCAGTTGGAAGAGGTGGGTGGACACTGATCACATGGATCAATACTCCCCCATTAGGAATAAATGGCATCCATTGTGTTGATTTCCCCCATCAGATGAGAAAATTTATGTTGAATTTGGCCCCAAGTGAGCCACTTGCCTTGGTGCAGGAGCTGCCCTACTTTGACAACACGATAAAACTAAATATTTTGTTAGTGATTACCCTTGACCTGTGTGTCCATGATATAATTAGTGGATTCTTGTTCTATGCATTCATGGTTGAGCTTTGTTGGTGTCAATTTTTCTTCTATCTTTGAGGTGTCCCATAATGGTGGAAAGTATGGCCAAAGGAGGTACACATTAAACACTAGATGTAAGCCAAGGAAGGGGGGAATTTTGAGCTCAAAAGCATTGTCACCCACATCCTTGGTGATGTTTTAAGGTCCATGGAGGAGTGGAAGAAGCTTTCAATGGGGTCCTGTAAGGCATTCTTTTTTCAAATGCAACCAAATTTTATCTCCCACCTGAAACTTGTGTGGCACTCAATGTTGATCATGGTGTTGTTTGTACATAGCATTGGACTTCTGCAAAATATCTTGAACCTGTTGGTGGATGTGATGGATTCATTTGATGAGCTGGGTGGATTTTTTGGCTTCATTTTGAGAATGGGATGATTCTACCTATGTGGACACAAGGGGTAGTGCAACATCCATGGGACCCAATGGTTGAAATCTCAACCCCACCTGAAAGGGGATGTGGTCAGTTGAGCTATGTATGTCTTTGTTGTAACTATTATTAATAGAGGGAAGACTCTCATCCCATATGCACATATGCTTGGAATTTTACATGCCCACTATATGCGCAATCATCCTATTGACGACCTCTATTTGTCCATCTGTTTGGGGGTAGAAGGTCATGGATCTGGTGAGATTGGTGTCCAACAATGACCAGAGGCTCCCCCAGAATATTCTAAGGAACTGATTTTCTCGATATGAGAATATATTTTATGGCATCCAAAAATGTACCCACACTCGTTCGAAGAATATCTTGGTAGTGGCCTCCATGGTGATGCTCTTCTTGTAAGCGACCATAATCGCCATCTTGGAAAATTGATCAACAACCAAAAAAACACAGTCATTTCCCTGCTTGGTTGAAGGAAGGCCCAATATGTAGCCCATCGAGATGGATTCCTAGATCCCGTCGAGAGAAGGAAGAGGGGTGTACATGCCTTGTTTCTTAATGGATGGTTTGGCAATGGCATAGGTTGCGCAAGACCTGATATACTTGTTGACATACTGTCGAAGCTTCAACCAATAAAAATGTTGTTACAATACTACCACTATATTTTCTATGTCAAAGTGTCCTGCCACCTGACTATAGTGAGCTTCCCAAATAAAATTCACTTTCTCGCTTGATGGGACACAAATATTGCCCAGACGGCACAAAAACCCATTCTGAAGATGGAAATCAGTGACATTTGTGTTTTTTCCCAGCATATGGTAGGTAGTGGTGAAGTTAGGATCTCTCTTGTAGAGTTTGGGCCATCCATAGGTCTCATGTCTATAGGAGTGTAGCACCGTGGTTAGTGTGGAAACTGGAAAGGTACTGAGACAATCAACAACGTGGTTATGTAACACAGATGATCCCTAAATAACCTTCTTAAGGGGTGGGGATTATATTTTTTTTACTTTCCCTGGTTCGTATTCGACCCCTTTCTTAAGAAAAACCCTCTTAATAGCTTCCCTAAATATTACATCTCTCACTAAGTGATTAAACCAACTAGCGGGGAGCTAAGAGCCTGTGTTAGCAAGGATTCAATGCTTCAAAATTTCTCGAACTTCGAGAGTTCCCAAAACTATTTTCAAAATCTCATATTGTTGAACCGCAGAGGATATTCATGGTTTACATCCTCCATCAAGATCCTATGGTAAGGAAGGGGCTTCAGTGATCTACACATAACACACATTTTTCCAAATCCCTGAAGTGTTGAAATATCACCACGCGCATTCCCTTTTAACATACGATTCCAAACTCTCGAAATCCTGATGTCTCACCACATGGCCTTAGCCTGTCGATGATCAGTGTTCAACGATTTTCATTGGACGTTCCTCAATTCTACCACACCCATCATCTTTTGAACTCTCAAAGCTATCCAAAATCCCAGTATCCTAGACATGTCACCATCCATGTAGGCTAGGTGACCACGAACCGAAAATTGACATGTGGTGAGGGTCAAGGGATGACATGTGTCCTTGATAGGGGTGACACATGTCATTCTCTAGTAGACACAATGGGTGTGTGAATCGTCCAAAACTAGGTGACACGTGGCACTCATAATGCGGGTCCATGTCACCTTGGATGACGTCGTTGAGCCATGTCATCTTAGACCGATAATTGTCCAACCCTTCGATCTAACAGTTGGTAAGTTTCCACATAGATCCTTATATCTATGACTCTCCTTACTTCGTGACTCTGGGCTTCGACGCTTGCAAAATCCTCTCATATCTTGCACCACATATCCTCTTCGAACAAAAGTCAAGATATTTTTCGGTGTTCATGACTTCGGTGGTTTTCACACCTTGAAAACCCTTGGCCAAAATCCTCCAGAGTATGAATTCTATGGACCATGGGACCACTTGCCATGAACCCCCTCATCCAAGGGTCCTAGTTCAATGGTCAATACTTAATAGGGAACGAATACGGGCCACGTGTCTCTCCACAACGCGTTCTTGATTAGTCGGGTATTCAAAGGTGGGTCCCTTAGATCAATGATCCATGTTACTTCGATAGATCGGTATTCAGGATTTCAGTGAGTGTGTCTCATGGCCTTCCCTCTAGACCATGCTAGATCTATTTCCATGTGTACCTAGCGTCTATGGCCAGGATTTTATCTGGCTAGTAGAGTTTCAGGGAAAACTCATGCATTCCTATATCGTTGAATACCCAGACTCCTGGATAATCATTGATCTATGCGCACGTGTCCCTCCAGTCTCAACATTCTAGATTAACTCCACGACTCCGACATTCAAGAGTTTCAGCACTAGACCATTCTAAATTTCCTGAAGTAAGACTTTTTCAAAGCGCTTAACGCCTGCCCTCCTATGCCCGATCTAACAACTGAGAGTGATCCATACTGTGTTAGGAACCAAATATAAAGATAGCATAGAAAAACCTCAGAATAAGTACTCAACACCTTGAAAAAGAGAGGATTTCATATTATAATCCTCAGCGAGGGGGAAACATCCTTATACACCACATCAATATCCAAATACAATATGATTCCAAATGAAAAGGTCTCCTTGTTATATATAGAAGACTAGGAGGTACAATTACAACTAATTGACCCAAGCTGACATAAATCAAATAACATTACTAATGTAATATTCCCTAATTAAGGGGTAATGTGCCACTATATAGGGCTTAACATTCCCCTCCCCTTCAGACAAGTGTTGTCTGCAACACTTGAGTAATTCTGGATGCTTCTGTATAAAAGACTCATCTTCCCAAGTGGAATCTTCAACAGTTAATTTCCTCCACTTAATGAGATACTCTCAAATGGATCCATTCCTTAGTTGGAAAATTATTGTGTTAGTGATAGCTTCATGCTCCAATATTATTTTTCCTTCCTCGTCAAGTTTTGGAAATATAGTTTGAACTGGGATCTTATCACCTATAACCTTCTTTAAGAATGAAACATGGAAAACTGGGTGTACTTGTGAAGATGCAGGCAACTCCAATTTGTATGCCATAGTACCAATATTTTGCAACACCTTATAAGGGCCATAGTACTTTGGTGATAATTTATTATCCTTCTTGGCTTGCTTGAGCAACATCTGTTTGTATGGTTGTAGTCTGAAAAACACCCAATCCCCTACTTCAAAACTTATTTCACTACAATGATTATATGCTTGTTGTTTCATGTGATTTTGTGCCATGGTTAGGTTGTCCTTTAAGATTTGGAGAACTTATTGTTGATGCCCAATGTGATCTTCCACTGCTTGAGTCTTAGATTTTTCTGTTAGAGAAGAAGTGATGGAAGGAGGGTGGTATCCATAGAGTGCCATAAATGGTGTCATTTTTGTTGCGATATGAAAGGAAGTGTTATACCACCATTCTACCAAGGGTAACCATTTAAACCATTGTGTTTTTTTATCAGAGACAAAGAAACAAAGGTATCCTTCTAGAAATTTGTTCACTATCTCAATTTTTCCATCAGATTAAGGATGATAGGATGAGCTATGAGCCAATTGAGTACCCAAACAAGAAAATAATTTTTCCAAAAATATCCAGTGTAGATCGGATCTCTGTCACTCGCAATAATGCTTGGGGTTCCATGTATCTTTTTAACTATCACCATGAATGCGGTGGAAACTGTACTGGATTTGAAGGGATAAGAGAGTTCACAAAAGTGTTTTTACTTTGTCAGTCTATCAACAATCACCATGATGACAATCTTTCCTTCAGACTTCAGTAACCCTGCGATGAAATCCATGGAAACCTCCTCACAACACTGGCTTGGGATGGCTAATGGTTGTAAAATACTTGGGGTCTTAATTGTTTCCACCTTATTTTGTTTGAAAACCAAACATTCTGCCACAAACCTTTGAACATCAACTTTAAGGCCATCCCAAAAAAATCCCTTCTTGAGCATATGGTAGGTTTTCAAAAATCCCGAGTGCCCTCCTACCAAAGAGGTGTGCAATTCCAATAGTACCTTTTGTTTGAGTTGGGAGTTATCACATAAATGTAAGCGATATATGTACCATAGTGAATCATTTTTCCATGTAAATGTATTTGATGCACTGGAATCCTGCTATAGCCTTTGAATGAGAGTCCACATGTTTTCTCCATTCTTCCATCCATCCCTCGCTTCTATTATCCAATCGGGTTGGATGATCAATATAGCATAGAGAAAGGCCTCAACATATTCATCCTTTCTTGAAAGTGCATCTGCCGCAAAGTTTTTCTTCCCTTTTTTATAGATGATTTCAAAATCATAACCCAATATCTTGGTCACCCATTTTTGTTGTTCTTCTGAAGATAGTCTTTGTTCCAAGAAGTATTTAAGACTACCATGATTTGTTTTGACCTTGAAGTGCCTACCTATTAGATAAGGGCACCATTTCTTTAATGCATGTAGTATTTCCATCATTTTCTTCTCGTAAATGGGTTTGTGAAGTCATTTCCCTTGAGTGGTAGAATTTCAAAAGCAAGGGGCCTTCCTTCTTGCATTAGAACAACACCAATGTCATTTCCCAAGGCATCACATTCCACAATAAAGGTTTTTTTGAAGTCTAGTGTGGTCAATACATGAGCTTTGCACATCAGCTCTTTAAGTTGTTTGAAAGATTTTGTTGCCTCCGTAGCCCATGAAAATGCATCCTTCTTAGTTAATGTTTTTAAAGGTGTTGCTATTATTCCATAATTCTGAACAAACTTGTAGTAGTAACCTGTCAAACCCAGAAATACTCTAAGATTCTTCAATGTTTTGGTAATCACCCAGTCCATCATGGCCTTAATCATGTTAGGGTCTACCTTGACACCTTCATGAGATACAATATGACCCAAATACTCTACCTCATTCACCCCAAAGAAACATTTGGATGGTTTGGCATATAGTTGTTTCTCCTTTAGTAGTTGCAGCACCTTGTCAACATGTCACACATGATCCTCCCAAGACTTTCTATAGATTAGTATATCATCAAAAAATACTAACACAAATTTTTAAAGGAAGGGCTTGAAAATGGAATTCATCAACCCTTGGAATGTGGAAGGTGTGTTTGTAAGTCCAAAAGGAATGACCAAAAAATCGTTGTGTTCTTCATGAGTTTGGAATGTTGTTTTTGGGATATCTGCTTCCTTCATTCTAATCTGATGATACCCTGAACAAAGATCCAAATTTGTGAAATAGATTTCTCCATGTAGTTCATATAAAAATTCATCAATGAAGAGAATGGGAAACTTATCTTTAATAGTGATCTTGTTGAGCTCTCTATAATATAGACACATACACCATGAGCCATATTTCTTGAGCACCATTACCACCAATGCAGAGTAAGAAATTTGGCTAGGTCTAATAATTCCAGCCTCTAACATTTCTTCAACCATACACTCAATTTCACTCTTCTAGGAATAAGGGTATTTGTAAGGCCCAATGTTAGGAGGAACACTCCTAGGAGTTAGGTGAATATAATTATCATGATTTCGAGTGGGTGGAAGACCTTTGGGAATATATTCAAATACTTTGGAGGGCTTATCAATGATCCCTTGGAGATCTAGGGAAATAGATGTCTTAGATGTGTGAACATCTAGTGAGCATAGTTGTGCAATTACACCCTGGTGCCCCTTTTTCAATAATTTTGTCATGCCATTAGAGCTTATCACCTTACTAGGTTTCCCTGTGATACCCCTTAACTCAATTTATTTTCCTTCCAATGAAAAGTTCATGAAAAGATCTTGAAAATTACAAGACATTGTTCCTAATGATTGTAACTATTGGATTCCTAGTACGACATCAACACCACCCATGGGTATAGAAATCAATGGACTATTCATTACATATTCCTCCATAATAAGATTGATCTTATTGAATTTTCCTAAACAATTGATAGTTCCTCCATATGCAATCATTACCTGAAACTCTGGTGCTTTATATACAAAGCAATTAAGAGATTTGGATAATTTATAGTGAATGAAATTATGAGTACTACCATAATCAATTAGGACTATTACCTTTTTCTTTTTGATATATCCTTCAATATTGAGGGTTTGAGGAGTGTTAATTCCATCCAATGCATTATATAATATCGTGAGTCAACTCTTCAAAATAAATTACTTCTACATTTTCATCTTGAGATGGTTCTTCTTCTTCTTATTCACAATCTATGTAGAATATTTTTTTCTCACCATACTTATGTCCCTTACTGTACTTGTTGTCGAAATTAAAGCATAAACCTTTTGTTTTTCTTTCCTCCAATTGTTGAGGTGTCAACCATGTAGGTTGAGGTGTTTTAGAAGAAGGAACATTATTCTCTCAATAGACGTTAGGAGTGGTCCTTCCAGTAGCCATAACCATATTTTTACTTTCAACATTTCTTGCCACCTTGAATGCATTCTCCAATGATTTGGGTTCCCAAAGAAGAACCTCATGTTGAATGTTATCCTTTAAAGATCCTATGAATACATCAATTATGCGCTCATCGAGAATATCCATTACTTTTATATTCAATCTTTGGAAGTTCTCAATGTGCTCTACAACTGAACCCTTTTGCTTGAGATTTATCAATTGGATAAAGACGGTATTGCTCCTTGTATCCTCATAGTGTGCTATCATTTATTCCATGAAAATTGTTCAAGTGATGAGTGATTTGTGAGAACAAAGCCATCAATACCACACAAATTGATTGGGTTCTAAATATAAAGAAGCAATTCTTACCTTTTGTGTATGTGGCACATCATGTAGATCAAAGAATTGCTCCATCTGAAGTAACCATGTGATTGGATCCTTGCCATCAAACTTTCTCATATCGATCCTAGGAAAGCGGTTGGTATTCAACCAAAAGTTGGATTTTCTCCATTCTTGATTCATCTTTCTTGTGTCCTCATCATGAAATTCATGGGATACATTTTCACTTTCAAGTGTCCTCTCTATTACAAATGTTTCCAATCCTTCCATGATCTCCCTTTTTAAACCCTCCATCTTAGTATCCATTATTGCCTCCAACTTAGCTTCAGTTGAATCCATCATCCCTTGGGGTTCATCTTTTGCTATTGTCTTCTTTTGTAAATCATTTATGTACCTACGCATTTCTTCACCTTCATCACGAGTCCAAGTAGGACTTTTTGGAGGCTTAATTTTCATAGAAGTCCCCTTTTTTGGTGGCATGTTGGCCAAGTATCACTTTTAAACCTTGATTTCTAGGTAGTTTTGATAGATGATATTTCTTCTGTTGTATATCTAAAATTTCGGCCCTTCTGGGTCTGAAAATTTATTTTTGTAGTTGTTGGATATGTCTTCTTTGCAATTCCATAAGTCTGATAAAAATTGGATGTGCCAAGTTGAAGTTATGGTAACTTCCCCACACCTTGCTGATTTTTTTCCCTTCTAGGAGAGTGTACTTGTAAAGAGTGCCAAGATAAAAATATTTGATATTTGATTCTAAAAATTGTACCATAAATATTAAAGACTATCCACTATCCAATGAAACTGGTTTCACTTACTTTGGATACTCACTGAAGAATATGTCACTATTTTACCCGAAAGACTTGTTTGAGACTAGTTAATATGACTATTCATATACCCTATCTTGCACATGGTGTATCTACAAAATTAGGATGACCCAGATGCTAATTTTTTTATCACAAATACCTTAATAATTTATATGAATATTCTCCAAATTTCAGGGTCTGAAATGTGCCAGAAAACATGTTATAGAAAAAATTATGAGATGACTAAATTCAGGATGATTTCATAACCCTGTCTTACACTGGCTATCTATATGAAAGTACAAGACCTCAAGAGCTGAAAATTTTACACCAAAGGGTTCCTTATGAAACGTTATATAAAAAAAATTATAGCGAAAATTCCAAGGTGTCTCAGGTGTAGCAGTGAAACCCCAAGACCTTGAGCTTTGATACTAAATATCAAGATACCATAGAAAAACTTTAGAATAAGTACTCAACGCCTTGAAAAAGAGAGAATTTTAGATGATAAGACTCTTTGAGGGGGAAACCTCTTATACACCACATAAATATCCAAATACAAGATGATTCCAAATGAAAAGGTCTCCTTGGTATATATAGGAGACTAGGAGGTACAATTACAACTAATGGAACGAAACCGACATAAATAAAATAACATTACTAATATAATATTCCCTAATTAAGGGGTAATGTGCCACTATTTATGGCTTAACATACTGGATCCCCATATCAACATTCCTCATCAATTCACGACTTCATCCTTCAGCTACTTTCGAGGATTGTGGAGTCACGAGTCCTGAAGTCTCAAAGCCGAAAGAGATAGCTCCTTTCAAAATAGTGCACGGTTCCTAGGCCCTAGTTACATGGGTCCTCTTGGAATACTTAGGGGATAAGCACGAAGCCCTTTTCGCAACAAAGGGGTTAGGACCATCGGCATGAGACCATGGTCACTTAGGTTGTTAGTTTGAAGGAAGTGCCCTCCAAATTCGCAAAAATCTAAGTTCTAAAATCATCCTACACTCGTTCACATGCAATGGATTACAAAAGAATAGTTAGGCATTGTGATTATAATTTAGATTTTGTACACCTTAGTCACATACATAAACATTCAATCATGTATTTAAATTCAATTGCACAAGGTTCAAAAGATACTTATCTATTACATGTCGTAGAAAACTAACTGACTGGAGGTGTTCGCCTTTCCACCCAACAATAGGCTCAGAGGCATTCATTGTTAGCACTCTATCCACCCCTGTGCCAAGCCATGATATCACTAGGAACTATGTCATTTCTTAGAGACCCTCTTTCTATCACAGTATCCCTACAAGGTTTATTATATGCTTCCCCAGCATCAAGTTCGCAAACTTCTTCTTTTATTCTGCATATCCAAGTCACCCGTTCCCCTCTGTGCATGCATTCTTGTATGGTGTCTCTCCCATTCTCTGCAGAGCCTCACACGATCTTATCTTCCTCTATGTGTCTTCTCTTTGCCTCTATTTTTTTGTATATCTTTTCCCAGGATGGTTCTCGACCTATCATGTTCCTTATGTCAAAAGGAACTCGTGTCAGCCTGGTCTAACAGACCCTATGATACTTCAAGATGGAATTCCTCAATCAAACCATGCTTCCATTCATGGGGGTGGATGAGTATTCAAACTCCATTCCTTCCTTCATTAACTGATTCCACTCCTTTGGATCCATAGGGGTTTTATCGTTCCCAACAAGGGGGAATTCGGGGTCATTTGACATAATGAACCCTTTCTTATAGTTTTCCCATTCTTTCCTCTAGTGATATCAGGACCAGTACTTCAAGGCTTCACCCCCATAGTTAGACATTGGCGATCTAAACAATAGTACATTTACATCATTCACATGCCTTAGCATGGTAATAATAATTAATGATTAATTACAAGATGGGGAAAACATGGGTGTTACAATCCCCTCCCCCTTAAAAAGGAACACCATCCTCAGAGTTCTTTCTCAGTAACACATGTCATGCCTTTGTCTTTCAACTGCTTCAAAAATCTTGTTCCTCTTTCTAGGTTAAGTCTTTTTAGACTCTTGGCCTTTGTCACATGTCTTCAATAATATTGGACAACAAGCATATTAACCACAATTTCATGAGAAGACATTTTATTGTTGTGCAAAATTCAAGAGGAAAATTTTCATAACATAGCACAATACTTATCTGTGCATTCTATGGATTTGCATCCACATGCCTGTCTCGTTATGTGGGCTCACGATTTTTCCTAGACATACCCATTCTGTGCATGATCCCGATCAATAGTGTATGAGAATTGTCAAAATGCCTTCTTACTTGCGGTCACTCACCCTCTAGGCCCAAGATCAAGCATCCCCTTCTATGTTATACAATTCCTTGGATGATCCATCTTTCCTTGCCAAGGCTTTCTCACACAAGAAGAGTTTTAAGGACTTCATTGAGCCTTATAGTAGAGGCATCCCTCAAACTTTCTCTTCCAAGGCATCCCTCAAAATTGCTTTGTCGAGGCGTCCCTCCAGCTTGTGTTACCATAACACAACATGTTCTAAGGTGATCATGGCTTACAACAGGTTTCTCCTATCCCAACTAGTAGCCTCTTTCATGCTTTCCAACTTGACAACCTTCATATGTCCTCCCTAGATAGATATTTTTCATCTCACATGTATCACATGTATACAACAATTATGAGAAATTATCATCAATTTCAAATTCATAATTTTCTCCCAAATCTATCACCCACATATTTTTCAATTCCATATTTATTTTCAGATTTGTTCCTTACAGGGACCAGATCCACAAACATGGGACGTTCCTTTCCATATAATTTTGGCTTAGCAAGAAATTGGTATTCCTTATGGGCTTGCGATACTGCCATATCCAAGACCCTTTTCTTCCTGCAATTTCAACAATCCTCAGCCAAACAAATTGTTAGTTTTCATGTACTTTATATTTTCAAAACCATGCATACTAATAGTCCAAGTCATTTTCATCCATTCAAGGGTACAGAGAAAAATAAAATATCATTATTGACGTAAACACCCTTTCAACATACTACATTTCTAAATGCAATTCAAATATCAAATGACTTTAATCAATGTGACAATATTCATGGTCACATTCATACCCAATGCACCCTTATATTGATTTTCAAGTTTTCCATACTTGGTGACAAGCACTCTGCCATGGCGTGTTGGAGCTTAACCAACCTCTTCACCATATGACTTATTCAATTTCATTCATTATTGCAGTAGGACTGTGCATCTTGCTACAGGATGATCATGATCCCAAATGAGTACCTATGAAACTACATATTTCTCTTGAATGCACCCAAGCATTCTTCCTTCATTAGCAACCATGGTGCCAAGACTCATGGCCACCCAGATTTTATTTTCTTTAACGCCCACTCAATGTAAGTAAAATATTGGAAGGTCCACCTTCCTCAATGGAAAATCCATCATCTACCCTTTATGAAAACCTTGATCTCCTCAAAACAATTCCATGCAATGTGCTAACTATGAGCACCTTTGTTTCCAATCATTCCTTGATTGATCAATGTAGACATATCATTTCATGAATTCTTTCAAGGGTTACAATGATTCAAGGGCAGAGTTAAACCCTTCCATATCCTTCTTAAATGTGGACATAACTCAAAACTGGACTCGCAAATCACCCACATAACCTGATCATTATACGCATTTACAAAACATTAATCTGTGGGTTCTTTACAGGTTCACCCATCGATCATTCACAGATCGACAGTTCATAGCAATTGTGGAACCCTAATGTACTCGATCTTTATCAAAGAGTTCAATATATACAATGAATATGGGTCGTTGATCTTATCCCTTGATCGATTTTTAAACCACATGATTCCAGATATAATAATTCCGACGTAGTAATATTTAACAGAGAGTTTAGATTGTGAACATAGTATCGATTTTCTAAGTTTGATCGCAGAGTATACTTACTATTTTTCCACAGTAGGTAAAATTTCTTGTATCATAGCCTTCAAATCAATGAAACATTTTTCAGATATGTGCTAGCATATCTTCATGCACTCCATTGCATTATCTTTAATGCTTCCATGAGTGAAACACAAAAAATTCTCAATTGTTTCTATAGTAATACAACCATCATCACTATGGTGTCAAAACATTTACTTTCATCAGCATACTAGATTTCTCATCCCAGATAAAAACATAATACACAACAAGAAAAGAATTGAGGGCTCTCCCCTTATTCCAACTCTTTTTACACCACCTGGGACCTTTCAGCCCAACTGAGTTATTTCTAAGGCCTCACTTACTTTTCTTAACATGTCTTCAAACAAGCCTATTCAATCAAACATACTCATTTAATCATACTCTCTTTTTTTCACCTACACCTTTTCTCACAGTTGTTGGTCTATGACCTAGAACTCTGTAAGCAATTCAAAGTTCTTAGGGTGGAAAAAGTGCTCCTCCTTTTTCCTTTTCTTTTCTTTTGTAATTTACTCCCTATTGGGATATTCCTTCTATTTTCCTTGAGAAACCTTGGTTAGGTCTCACACTATCCTTTTTGAATACAACAACATGCTTTAATAGCAAATTTTGTCCATAATGGATCATGAACCTATGCATCCTATACATTACCATTCGGTTATCAGAATGGCCAATATTCATTTATTAATATTTTATTCATTACATGATATTTTCAAATTGTAATCTAAGATATATATATATATATATATATATATAGATAGATAGATAGATATGTTTGTAGTCCACTGCTGAATTCTCATCAGTCATTAAGGTGGTGACTTTGTTCTCCTAGCAAAGTCTTCACATAGTTCCTCCAGAAGGAACTCCTTCAGCATGAAACTTTCGTATTGCATATCCATCACTATTTTTGATGGACCCAACCTTGAGTTAGCTTCAGTTGTTTACCAAATATTCCATGAGTATAAACATGCATCTTTGTCATGCATCCAAATTATGTATCCACACATGTTTTGGTCTTGTTAACTTACATCCATGATGTACTTAACCATATGCATAATCATAAGCATGTGTGTAGCTTCCATAGGTATATTTCATAGTCCACATACATATCTACTTTAAAATAAGTCCAATCACTATTATTGTCAGTCATTCTCATGTGATCCTCAAAGGAATAATCATTTGCCTCTTATCATGACAACCAAGAATCCTTTCTTGTGTACTCTTTCATCTATTTATGCTAGATTTTCCTAAGGGAATGGAGCACATTCCCCTTAAGATATCATCCAAAAAAAAACTTTCATGACTCTTAAGAATGGAGTCAACCATGTATCCATGGTATTCACTTAATATTGGAAAGTGAAATTATTTCCTTACATATTACTCATCAAGGCAACCATATTGTGCCTTTAGTATACATATATTCTTACATCATACATGTGCATCACTTGCACATTTAATATCATTCATACCTAGTTGGTATTAATATCAGGCTTCATATCAAGAAGCTTCACAATGCATTAAATCCATGCACTCAATCCTATACACACCTAGCCTAAACATACATCATGCAAGTTCATTGCTTGCACCCTTTCCATGTCATACATGCACATGGACATATCAGACTTCCAGATCCTCCTCCCAAGGATATTAATGCCACCCTTAGGACAAGCCTCATAGGGACACTCAACACTAAGCTTCCCTCTTAGTTGAGAGCTTGTAGTCACATTATTCGTTTAAGTATGTATACACATATTTGTATATATGTACGTGCATCTCCTGCACCTTTTACCTCATTCATATATCTATGTTTCATTCATGTTGTTACTCCCCTAATGTCATTAGGTCATTATGGACCAATGCAGCCAACAACAGGTCTTAAACTACAACCAACCATAGGTTTAATTGAGTCTATTTTCATGTTACACTCATGCAACCATTATAATATGCATCACAACATGTTTTCATCTTCAATTTTCATGCCTAGACCATACTCACACCAATACACATTTTGTACAGCGATTAGCTCACAATCTGTCTCATATACCCATTTATCTTTTCCCTTTATGTGCATGAGCAACAGTCCCAAAGGGATTCTCTTTATATTGCTTAAGTAGATTATCCCTGTTGTCGTTTTCAACCATTATAGGTCAAGTAAACTGACCCTGCACATTTTTATCAGTCCTCTGGTCATGAGGAGTAATATACTCAAGGTTTAGTATTTTAATAATGCAGTAATTATAACTACTAAGGATCCTACCATTCCTTACCATATTTCCTTAACCATGAAGGAATTCTTCATGAGTATCTTAATCCTCATATAATCAGCCATCTTAATTGCAAGAGACTCTTCATGCCCCAACAGATAGATAATGTCACACTATAATAGAACAACTCAGTTCATGTCCCTTGTTTGTCTCATG
Source organism: Picea engelmannii (assembly GCA_009831015.1). Lineage (NCBI taxonomy): Eukaryota > Viridiplantae > Streptophyta > Pinopsida > Pinales > Pinaceae > Picea > Picea engelmannii. The sequence continues at coordinate 392,341 of ML784079.1, read as the reverse complement.
AAACTTCATAAAAGAATTTATGCCACCTCTGTCAATCACATTTAGGTATTACCATTAATGTTGATCAGCATATCCCTGCTTCTATAAGAGTAGTTATCACTTTGAAAAAGGAACAATATAATTCCTCTATTGAAATTCAGTAGGAATTTCCAAATCATAGTTTCAATCTAAGTCCTTCTCTTCAAGGAGTTAGTGAAGATAATAAACATCTTCCAAAGGTAGAATTACCTTTCAACAAGCTCATCTTAACCTTATTCTACCAGTCTTATGACTAGTCTCAGGCCCATCTAGGCATATGTTTGAATCATGCTTTGCTAGATAGGGTAGGGAAAGGTGCCCTCTCCTTTAATGTTTTCTAAGAAAGAAAAACAATCAACTCTTTCATGAGCCCAAGAAGGCCAAATGTTATTTCCATGCTCTAATACCAATTTGTAATGCACCTGACCCCTAAATAACCTTTTTAAGGGGCGGAGCTTCATTTTTTTTTTCTTTCCCTGGTTCATATTCGGTCCCTTGCTTAAGAAAAACCCTCTTAAAAACTTCCTACGAAGCTTACATATCTCACTAAGTGATTAAAACAACTATAGGGGTCCTTCTCGTGACCTCAGGATGAAATCTGGGAGCTAAGAGCTTGTGTTAGAAAGGTTTTGGTGCTTCATAATTTCTCAGAATTATGGAGTTCCCAAAAGGGTTGTCAAAATATCAGATCGTCAAATCGCGGAGGATATCCATGGTTCACATCCTCCGCTGAGATCCTACAGTAAGGAGGGGGCTTCGATGATCTATGCATAACACACCTTTTTCCAAATCCCTGAAGTGTTGAAATATCGCCACGTGCCCCTAGCTCTTCGGCATTCAGCCTTCGATGATTCATGATTCTTGTCGAGCATTCCCTTTTACCATACTATGCCAAACTCCTGAAATTCATATGTCTCACCATGTGGCATTGGCCCATCGATGATCTTCGTTCGGTGATTTGCATTGGCATTCCTAAACTGTACCACGCCCCTCATCTTCTGACCTCTTGAAGCTATATAAACTCTTGAAGTCCCATACATGTCACCAGCCATGTAGGCTAGGTGGCCATGAACCAGAAATTGACATGTGGCAAGGGTAAAGGGATGAAACATGTCCTCGATAGGGGGTGATAGGTGTCATGCTCTAACAGGAATAATGGGTGTGTGAATAATTCAAAACTAAGTGACACATGGCATGTGTAATGTGGGTCCATGTCACCTTAGATGATGTCATCGAATCACATCATCTTAGACTGATAATTTTCCATCCCTTCATTCTAACGGTTGGTAGGATTCCACATAGATCCTTAGATCTATGACTCTCATTACTTTGCAACTCCAGGATTTGGTGCTTACCAAATACTCTTGATGTAAATCTTCTAAAGAGTTGAATCCCCAGAATCTCGGATCTTGTGCCACGTATCCTCTTCATCCAACGGTAAAAATTTACTTCAATGTTCACGAATTCAGTGGTTTTCACACCTTGAAAACCCTTGGCCAAAATCCTAAGGATTACGAAGTCTCTGGACCATGGGATCTATTGTCACGTACCCCCTCATCCAAGGGTCCTAGTTCAATGGTTGATACTTGATGGGGAATTAATAGGGGCCACGTATTGCTCCATGACGCATTCCTGGTTACTCGGGTAGTCAAAGGTGGGTCCCTTAGATTGATGGTCCATGTTACTTCAGCAGATTGATATTCAGGAGCTCAATGAGTGTGTCTCTTGGCCTTCCCTTCGGACCACGTCAGATTTGTTTCCACATGTACCTAGTGTCTACAGCTAGGATTTACTTCGACTGACAAAGATTCAGGGAAAACTCACATGTTCTTATAATATCCCCGAATACCCAGACACCCAAATAATAATTGATCTATGGGCATGTGTCCCTTGAGTTTCAATGTTCCAGATTAACTCCACAAATCTGGAATTCAGAATTTTTTACGCTAGACCATTCCAAGTTTCTTGAAGTAAGACTTCACTGAAGCGCTTAATGCCTCCCCTCCTATGCACGATCTAATGGTTGAGAGAGATCCATACTGGATCCCCAGATCGACGGTCCTCATTGATTTGTGACTTTGGCCTTCGACTACTTTAGAGGATTGTGGAGTCACAAGTCCCAAAGTATTGATGCCGAAAGAGCTAGCTCCTTTCGTACTAGTGCATGGTTCCTAGGCCCTAGTTACATGGGTCCTTTGGCAAAACTTAGGGGCTAAGCGTGAATCCCTTTTCACAGAAAAGGGGTTAATACCATGAGCATGAGCCTGTGGTCTCTTAGGTTGTTGGTTTGAAGGAACCTCCCTCCAAATTCGAAGAACTCTAAGTTCTAAAATAGGACGGGGTATCTTCGAACCAGCCTAGAGGCCCAACTCATCATCCTACACTCGTTCGCATGCAATGGCTTACAAAATAATAGTTAGGCATTCTCATTATAACTTAGATGTTGCAAAACTTAGTCACATACACAAACATTCAGTCATTCATTTAAATTCAATTGCACAGGGTTCAGAAGATACTTATCTATTACATGTCACAACCAACTAACCGACTAGGGGTGTTCTCCTTTCAACCCAAAAATAGGCTCAGAGACATTCATTCTTATCACTTTGGCCACCCCCATTCCAAGCCATGATATCACTAGGGAACTATGCCATTTCACATATACCCTCTCTCTGTCATAGTATCCCTACAAGGTTTGTCAGATGCTTCCCCAGCATCAAGCTCACATCCTTCCTCTTTTATTCTTCATATATGGGTCGCATGTTCCCCTCTATGCATGCGTTCTTTCCTGTTGTCTCTCTCGCTCTATACAAAGCCTCACATTCTCTTCTCTTCCTCTATGTGTCTTCTTTTTGTATCTATTTTTTTGTATATCTTTTCTCAGGATGGTTCTTGACCTATCATGTTCCTTCTGTCAGAAGGAACTCAGGTCAACCTGGTATCCCAGGCCCTAGGATACTTAGGTATTACATTCCTCAATCAAACCATGCTTTCATTCATGGGGGTGGTTGAGTATTAAACCACTAGTCCTTCCTTAATTAACCGATTCCTCTCCTTGGCATCCGGAGGGGGGTTATCATTCCCTACAAGCGGAAATTCAAGGTCATTTGACATAATTAGCTCTTTCTTATAGTTTTCCCATTCTTTCCTTTACTGATATCATGGCTAGTAATTAAAGCCTTCACCCCCATAGTCATTCATTGGCGATCTAAACAATAATACATTTACATCGTTCACATGACTTAGCATGGTAATCATAATTAATGATTAATTACAATATGGGGGAAGCAAGGTTGTTATAGATTGGTGCTCCCTTTCTTATACTTGATGTTGAAATGGAACTGTTACAATTATGTGGACCACTTTTGATGGTGGTCTTTCTTCAATTTTCCTTGTGTCTGGATGAACTGTAGGGGATTATGATCAGTGTGTATGATGTTCTCCTTCCTAAGAATTTAATGCCTCCACTGGCAGAAGGATTGTAAAATGGAGTACATTTATTTTTCGTAAGTGGGGTACTTCCAAACGGTATCTGATAGTGTCTCACTATGATAGGCGATGGGATGTCCATGCTGAGTGAGAACTGCACCCACAACATAGTCTTAAGCATCTGTCTCAATCTCAAAGGGTTGTTGCAGGTTGGGTGATGAGAGCACCAGGCATGAGCACAAGTGTTGCCTCAAATCATCGAATGATTTTTGTTGCGACTAGACCCACATGAAATTTTCCTTGCCACCACCCATGATCACTTGGATAAGGGCCCAAGCAATGTGGGAGAATCCTAACACAAACCTGTAATAGAAATTTGCAAGTCCTAAGATGCTTTGAATCTCAGTGAGTGTGATCGAGGTTGGGAAGTCATGAATGACCTGGATATTTGATGGATTGACATGTACCCCATGCTCATAAAAAATGTAGCATAAGTATTGGACCTTGTTCATGCCGAAGGAGAAATTTTACAAATTTTCATATAGCTTGTGTTGTCGTAGAGTGTGCAGAGCCTATTCAATATGTTGCAAGTGCTCCGCCCAACTCTTGTTGAAGATGAGGATGTCATCCAAATACACTTCCACAAAAGAATTGGTGAAAAGATGCAAGATATCATCCATCATCCTCATGAAAGTTGTTGGGGCATTTTTCAAGCCAAAGAGCATGACCAACCATTCGAAAAGAACTTATTTGTACTTGAAGAAAGTCTTCCTTACATCAATATGCTCTATTGGGACCTAGTGGTAGCTGGACTTCAGATCAATTTTACTGAAGCATTTGGCCCTATTGAGCTAGTCAAGGAGATTGTCAATTCAGGAAATTGGGTGTTGGTTCATGACTGTGATTTTATTTAGAGCCCGATAATGAACGAAAATTCATGAGGTCCCATATTTCTTCTGCACAAGCATGATTGGGCTTCCAAAAGGTGATGAGCTTATTCAATTCTACCCCTTTTCAAGTAGCTCTTAGATCTGGAACTTGATTTCATCATTTTCTGACAGAGAGCAGTGATAGACTGGCCCATTAGGTAGTGGTGCATTGGGGGTTAGATCGATTGAGTGCTTGACCTAACAATGCAGAGGTACCCTAGTGGGTGAGGAGAAGATGTATTTGTATTCTTACACAAACTTATCCACTTGCTTCTGCTATGTGGAGGGACCTACCGCAGAGGCCATGGATGTGGTTGCAACCTTCCACTTACTTTGAGGGAAAATCACAAAGAATACAAACTTCTCGATCTGAGAGATGACCTTCCTACATTTCTTGGTAGAGATCAAGGAAATGGCAGTAGGTGGGACTACCTCGGGTATTCTGTACAATTTCGTATCCAAAGTAATAATAACACTATGAGGGTTAGACTCATATACAACATGATGTTTCCATAAATAAGGTTGACCCAAAATAACATCACAAACTTCAAGAGGGGTGACATCACACAATACCTCATCTTTGAATGGATTGATGTCGAAGGGAAAGAGACGTTGCTGGCTAGTGCAAATATTACTCCCTTAGCGGAGCTAACCGATGGTGTATGAATGTGGGTGTGGTGTGGTTGATGGAGCCAACCGCTTGACAACCTTTGCTAAGATGAGGTTCTTTTGGATACAACTATCAATGATGAAGTGCAGCAGAGTACCATTCACCCACATCAGTGAATGAAATAGGTGTTCACCTTCCTTTGGTTCATCAGGTTCACCGAGTTGGACCTTGGGGGTAGAAACAAGTGCGCTGGTTTTTGCGTTAATGAACCATCTCCCTCTTTATGGTTCTGACTCAGATTTGGAGCCCACATATGATTCAAAGGATTTCACCTCGACCACCAATGACTGCTTTGAGTGGCATTCAACAGTGTTATGCTAGGGGAACTTATGGAACTCGCACCACTTCCTAGTGTCTTTCTTTGTCTTCCCATTGTCCTTCTTTGTTTATGTCTTATATTGGTTGTCCTGAGGCTACCCATCCTTTCTTTGTCCTTTGTTTTGTGATTTGGGGATGCCTTTTCCCTACTTATACTATAAGGGGTTCGCAGACCCAAAATATTGTGTATTTTGTGTAAGCTTATACTTGATTTTGATAACATATCGATAGGTCATGCCTGAGGAAGATATGTACAAAAAATCCATTTATGTATGGATGTATCTATGTATACCACCATAGTACTTGAGCACCAGATGTCGCTTAGAGTCTTTGATACCCAATTTTGTGTGCAAGGTATGGAAGACATTGGTGAACTCAGGCATTGTTTGGTCCATTTCATGTCACAGTGTGGTTCATCTTGTATATAAGTCATCATAACTTCCAATAGGGTAGCATTATTCCTTAATATCATCCCTAAAAGAACCCCAAGTGGGTGTGACTACAAATAATGTAGATCCCTCTATTGCCTTTTTCTCACAGAAAGTCTCCCACCAATCTTTGACATGGGGGACGACCTTAAGTAGTGAAAATGTAATATTTTCTCTATAGGAAAAGTTATGGGTAGAAAAATACCCTTCTAAAAGGTTTAACCATTTTTCTAATGCATCTGCATCTATTCGACCTTCAAATATAGGAATATCAAAATTGATTTGTACCTTGAAGGGGGTAGTCCCTCCGTTCGAGGAAGATGTGTCACCTGTTGGAAGTCGTCAAAGGATTTGCACAAAATTATCCATCATCTCGTTTATTTTTCACGTGATGGATTCTCTCTTTTATTCCCCCAAGGGTGGTGTTTGGGTTCGATAAGGTCGAATCTCAATCTTGCAAAGGCTCAATTGGTTTGAGTCCCAACTACTTATACCTTGACCTTGTTGGGGACATGCACAAAGAAACAAATGAAGAGAAGATCACTTTGATACCACTGATCCAGATTTATAGCAGAACGAAATGAAACACATATCTATAACATTAACACATATATAAATAGAACAATAATAGAGATATAATGAAACTTAACTTCTATTCAATAAATAAATCTGTTGAAACTCTAAAATGCATAATGAAACAATATTGCTCGAATGGTGGTATCTAATCCCTGAGAAGAGATGTGGAAGCTACGCGCATTCGTCTGAGCACATTAAAATGAGATCTTTAGGCCTTTTTATCATCAAGAAGAAATCATAAAACCCTAGACATCCATAAATATTAACCCTAGGAGATGAAGCACCAAAAGTCATGTGGGCCCCGATGGGGTAAGTTGGTACATCAACTTCTCAGGGTCGTAATTTTTTCATACTATCTTTTTTTTAGGTGCACGATATCTCGTTGGAAAGGTCTATCCAAGGAATACACATGTTTCCATCACACTTTCACTCTATCAATATTATGACTATGGTGAACCCAAAAAACGTTGTTTAGGGCCTCAAAATGGATTCAGAAGTTTAGGACCTAAAAATATAGAAACAAATGGTCAAGATGAAGAATGTATGTGAACCGGTTGGAAGACGTGGGTGGCCACCAATATCCACCTGGATCATAATATGAGATTTTCCTCATGCTCCTTTTTCTTGGAATAAATCAAGATGCCATCAATCAAGACTAATACATTTTTTTCCAAATATGTGCTAAGGATATTATTCATTAGGCACATAAAGGTGGTTGGTGCATTTGTAAGTGCAAATGGCACCACCAAGAAATCATAGTGCCCATACCTTGTTATGAAGGGTGTCTTATATATGTCCTCATCTTTAATTCTTACTTTATGGTACCTCAACCTCAAGTCTTTTTTTGAGAATATTGTAGCTTCTCTCAGCTGATCAAGGATATCATCAATCCTTGGTAGTGGGTACGTATTCTTGATAGTCATTTTATTCAAATATCTATAGTCAACACACAATCTAAGTGTCCCATCCTTATTTTTAAAAAATAAGACAGGTGCTCCCCGGGGATACACACTAGGCCTTATGTATCCTTTCTCTAACATTTCTTTCAGTTGTATTTTAATTCCCACCAACTTAGGTGTGATCATTATGTAAGGTGCTCTAGACATTGGTACTACTTCTGGCATGAATTCAAATGAAAAATCAATGTCCCTCTTGGGAGGTAAGCTTGATATCTATTCCATAAATACATATTTGTACTCCCTTATGTTAAGAACCAAATATCGATATAGCATAGAAAAAACTCAGAAAAAGTACTCAATGCCTTGAAAAAGAGATAATTTTAGATAATAAGCCTCTTCGAGGGGGAAACCTCCTTTTACCCCACTTAAATGTTCAAGTACAAGATGATTCAAAATGAAAATGTCTCCTTGGTATATATAAGAGACTAGGAGGTATAATTACA
>ML784079.1:332146-368764 GCA_009831015.1 Picea engelmannii | reverse complement strand
TATAACGCATAGTTGGGTTGATGTAAAGATGACTCATTATTTTCTTATCATGTCTGATAAGGAGCACAAATGGATGAACTCCAAAGTGGTCCCCTTATGGTGAAATCCCTCTCGGGAAGACGCTTTATGGTTGAGTTATCCTAGAAAAATGGTTGGAGAACCCATGCTTGATTGTGTAATAATGAGATGAAGATCAATGAATTTGTCAGTGACTATCCTAGATAGATAGTGCTTGTCATGCCATTTTTGGTGGTATGTTGAAAGTCACATAACTCCTCATGGTTTGAGAGTTATGGCCTTATGAATTTGGAGGACCCTCATTTGTTGACTTGAAGCCCAAAAAGGTCAAAGAAGTCAAAGAGATTGCAAAGAAGAAATGATTATTTAAATGATAAAGTGAAGTGACAAAGTCAAGAAGGATTATTTAAATAATAAAGTGAAGTGAAAAAATCAAAGAAGATTATTTAAATGATAAAGTGAGGTGACAAAGTCAAGGAGGAATATTTAAATGATAAAGTAATGGAGAAMTTTCTAATTATGGAAAGTGGTTAACCCTAAAATAAGGAAAATGAGTTAAGTGACCTAGAAGTGGGTTAAGTGACCTAGAATATGCTTCTAAGGAAGCTACTTGGAGAGTATAAATAAGAGGCAAGGGTCTCTTGTGAAAGTGTATCTCTTGAGCATGTAATGAAGATCTATTCTAAGAGAGAGAAGATCTGGAGGATCTCATGAACGCATCAAAGTTTCGGTAAGTTTGAGATCATGATGGAAAAAGTCTCGGAAGTTTAGAAACCATAGTTTCTAAAGTATATGTGGGTTGCAGTGAGCCAGGGAATGTACATACGTGGGATGAATGAAGACAAAGCGCGTACAGTGGATGAATTCATGAAGACTTGTGTGTGAGTTGGTGTCAGACTCTTGAAGACTGAAGCAGGTTCTAGATCTACATTCTATGGGCTCAGATCTGCCATAGAAATTATGGCATGGTTACATTGTTGTCTTGATAAATACTCTTGCTTTTTGTATGGTGAATGCTTAAGGAATTATTGGTATGTTTGTTATGATGTGGCTTGTGTTGGTTGATAGATTGAGAAACACTCTTATGATTCAGTACTGATATGATTGTTATAGTATATTGGTTGCTTATACATGATTGTGTAGCATTCATATTGTATGGTTGAGGAGCATGAGTAAGTTGGTGGAGATATTGGATGTGTTATGATTGGTTATGGGTCAGATTGGACAGTGAAATACAGAAGTGAATATGATTGAAGGTTGTAGAATATCTGAGTGTGTGATGAAAAGAAAACCCTAGTTGCTCAGAAGTGATACTCGGGATGTAGTATAGATTGGCCACGTACATACGCGAGTTGTACTACTGGTAGGGCGCATACATATGAGGGTTGCACTACTGAGATGTCACATACCTATTGACATATTGATATCTGTTGAGGATTGTTGCCTCATCTCAGTTGGTGCTAAGGGTGTAAGATGAGTCTTTCATTCTAGAGTTGGTGCTCTTGTAGAGTTGTACTCTATTCAGTTGTTGTTGATAACCCAAGGATTGTAGTCCGTAATAAATATAAAATTGTGCATACATATTGTGTTCCTTGTGTTCGTTGTGGTGATGATTTATTGATGTTATGTTGTTGATATATGTTGTTGATGTATGTTCACATTTAACTGGTTATAAATGACAACAATAAGTAATGAGTTAATGATGATTTCTAACTAAGGAGTTTTGTGAAAGGGAAGTTTTGAAAAAAGAGCCCTACATTGTTCACCCCCCCCCCCCCAGTGTAGTTGGTGTGTCCAACAATTGGTATCAGAGGCCTTCTCTATAATCCTTAGCAAGATTGGAGGAGATCCATGGACACACAAATGGATGATGAAGTTCCAATCCTTGATGAGGAAAACTATTATACTTGGAGAATAGAGATGAGAGTTCATTTGAAGGAAATGGGAGCAGGTATTTGGAAGGAAGCCATTGATGGATCAATTTCCTTGAAGAACAAGTAAAAGTTTGTAGCTCAAAGGGAAGGAAAGAAGAATGATACATTAGCTCTCAAAACCATTCTTAGTGGACTCTCAAGTTATATCAAAGAGAACATGGGACAATGCACTTATGTCAAGGATCTATGGATAAATCTAGAGGAGACATATCAAAGCAAGAAGGAAAATATCGAAGACCACTCCATCAAGATCATTAAAGGTAAAGAATCTCCAAAAACTCTTGATTGCATTATTTCTAAAATGTGATGATGTTGACAAAATGGAAGTTCTTGAAGACATTTCAAATGAAGGAAAAGAATAATGTGATGATGTTGGCAAAAAGGAATATATTAAGGATATTTCAAATGAAGGTAAAGAATCCTCAAAGACCCTTGATTGCAATAATTCAAAATGTGATGATGTTGAATATTTCTCTACAAGTGAAGAAAAAATTCTAGAAATAGTTTGCATAGAATAAATTGATTGTTATCCCATGGGAGAAATAGAAGAAAAACTATCAGAGCTTAAAGAGAAAGTTGAAAGGATTCTATATGAATACAACAATGACCATTATTATATACACTATAGCTATCTTTCAGATAACACTAAAATGTTTCTTAAGAAGAGTCAAAGGCACATCTTGAAGTTAAAGTAAATGCTCATATAACAAGAAGAGAGTAATAAGACTCAATTAGAAGAAAAGGAAGAATAGATCACAAAACTAAAAAATGAAAAAGAAGATAATAAGGTAGATGATGAGATTAGCAAAAGTCTTGAAATTATTGTTCATATCAAGACCCAAATTGAAGAAGCCAAAAGGATAGAGGAACTATTGAAGAATCAAGTAAATGAAAAGGAAGAGTCATGTCATAAGTTAGAATCTGAAGTTGTTGATCTTAGAAAGAAAGTAGAGAAGTCAAAAAAAAAATTGAATAGCTCACAAATCTTGAATGAGATCTTGGAAAGTCAAAGATCACCAAATGATAAATCAGGTCTTGTATACAAGAGAGAAGCTACACATGTTGAAGCAAGAAACTAAAAGAAGCATGAGGTAAGTCCCTCACTCTCAAGGGATGAAGACAGTGTTGCAAATCAACCATCTATGCAAGGCAAAGAAATTTCAAAAGAACAAAGCAAGGAAGTCATCAAGAAGCCATATTTACACCTCAAAAGAGATGGACACCAAAGCAAAGGTATGAAAGTATTTTTCATGGTCAATGTTATTCATGTAATGAATATGGTCACAAAGCTTTGGAATGTAGATCTTATGCAAGGAGAAATTATGGAAGATTTCATAACACCATAAGGTTTTGGATATGTGATCAAGTATGACACATTGTTGTTCATTGTCACGACATGAGATTCTACAACTGTATTGGATTTGGTCACAAATCCAAGGATTGCTGGAACACAAGAAGAAAGTCCATGATGAGGACTTCATATAGAATGACTAGAACAAGGAATGAAGTAAGGAAGGGAGACATATTTGAAAATATGGAAGCATAGAGCTCATGTTCTAAGAAGCAGGGACACCTTCAGAAGTGGGAGAAGAAGATTGAAAAACCAGAGCAGAATGGAAGCCTTAAGGGTAGATCAAGTGTGTCATCTACTGAAGCATATGCATGTGACAATGGTAACAATCAAGTACATAGACATGATGACCTTGAATAGGTCATGTACATACGTGATCTGTCTGTGTAGTAGGCCGCGTATATGTGGTAAGGCCTTGGGGAAAAGGCTATGCACATGGGTTGCATCTTGATGTGATGATATAACTCTGTGTTGCAGGGTCTGACATAGTTTGTTGCAGGTTCTGACATTGTTTGTTGTAGGTTATAACATTGTTTGTTGTAGGCTTTCATTATTACATATTGGATTATGTATGGTGATGATATATATTGAAAGGCTATCTTGGATGCATGGCACTAACCCATGAGTATGGATTGAGGCATTTTCTATTGAAGAACAATGTTGGTTATGACAGTGAAGCTATGGCACTTTTTTTATGAGATATATCATGATGATGCTAGCTAGAAATGTCATTGATCTATTGAGGCACACTTCTAGTACATATTAATTTCTTAAGTATTTGTTGTGGTGTATGGAGGTTGAGGCTGATCTATTGGTGTACATGGTTGGTACATATTTGAGTTTCATTGATATATCTTATGATGTATTGTTGGAATAATATTTGTTGGATATCTTGGTGCATGCATTTGGCATATGGTTGGATAACATATTGGGACATGTAGTTGGTGAGTTGATGAGGTGATCATGTTGTACATCGTTGATGAGTCATAAATTGATCTATAGTTGATGCATGATTGGTACACTAATAGTACATTGGTAGAGGCACCTACTAGCAGTTTGATTGGCACATGATTTATCGTGGATTTGGCATACATGTATGAGGATTCATCTTGTTGTGGTATTGGTGCATGATTGACATACTTGCTTGGTACAACTAGTGACACATGTTTATGTACATGTTTGGTACACTCATAGATGGTATATGTACTTGGATAAAAGTACACCATTGATATTACTTGATTAACACATACTTTGGTACACGATGTATTGGATGATATAGTTGAGACACTTGATTGAGTCAGATACATGGTTGTGGCACTTGGTTCATGGTGAAGACATATCATGAGTGATATGACAGTTGTTTGTGGCACATGGTTAGCATGTTGGTAAATATATATGGTTGATACACTTCATTGATGATATATTTTGGCACATTGTATGGTGTTGATGTACATGGTTGATGTACATGTGTGTTGTGCATGTTTGATACATGAAAAATTCCAAGGATCGTCATAGAAAGAGCGGTTGTTCTATTATCCAATTGAGCAGTAGCATTTGCATCAGAAGCATATTGTTCATATTGCAGAGAAGACAGGGAGATTTATTCTTCTTCCCATGATTCTAGGAGGAAAGAGCCCTATACTTGAAGAAAGAGCACATAGGCATAATTCTAGAGGGAGCACTAGTCACAGAGGAAGTATGAGTGATGTATCTTCAACATTACATCAAAGTGATATTCCTTGTTCGAAAGGGGAGATATCATTCAGAGTAAGATCAAAGCCATTCAAACATGGGGAGAAGCCCCAAGGAGAGTACAAGTAGGGGGAGCAACCCCAAAGGGAAAATGACACTTTTCCATTGATGTAAAAGGGGGAGAGATAGTCACATTGATGTGATTGATGACTATTGATGTAGATAAATGCTTTATCTACATGTTGACATCAATGATTGGTGTTGACATCATTGTTGGTATTGCCAATAATTCCAAAGGGGGATATTGTTGGATCATGTTGTCATTGATGCCAAAGGTTTGATTGTTTGATGTCAAAGGATTGATGCCAAGTGATTGATTGATGTCAAGTGATTGATTGATGTCAAAGGATTGATTGATTGATGATTGATGAACAATGTATTGATGTAATATTGTCTTCCTTGATGTGAGTGATTTAATGTCAAGTAGAATCATAGTCATATGATGTCATGCATAGATGAAGATTGATCAATGAGTTGTCATTGATATGATGAAGATGGAGCAATGAGTTGTCATCGATATGATGAAAATGGATCAATGAGTTCTCACTGATATGATGCATAGATGAAGGTGGGTCAATGAGTTGTCATTGATACATAATGAAAAGATGAAGATGGATCGATGTGATTTATTTGATATATGTTGCATAGTTGGGTTGATGTAAATATGACTCATTATTTTCTTATCATGGTTGACAAGGAGAACAATTGTATTAAATCCAAAGTGGTCCCCTTATCGTGAAAGCCCTCATGGGAAGACGCTTTATGGTTGAGTTATCCTAGACAAATGGTTGGAGAACCCATGCTTGATTGTGAAATAATGAGATGAAGATCAATGAATTTGTTAGTGAAACTATCCTAGATAGATAGTGCTTGTCATTCCATTTCCGGTGGTATGTGGAATGTCACATAACTTCTCATGGCTTGATATTTATGGCCTTACGAAGTTGGAGGACCCTCATTTGTTGACTTGGTCAAAGAAGTCAAAGAGCTTGCAAAGAAGAAATTATTATTTAAATGATAAAGTGAAGTGACAAAGTCAAGAAGGATTATTCAAATAATAAAGTGAAGTGACAAAATCAAACAAGATTGTTTAAATGATAAAGTGAGGTGACAAAGTCAAGGAGGAATATTTAAATGATAAAGTAATGAAGAACTTTCTAATTATGGAAAGTGGTTAACCCTAAAATAAGGAAAATGAGTTAAGTGACCTAGAAGTGAGTTAAGTGACCTAGAAGATGCTTCTAAGGAAGCTAGTTGGAGAGTATAACTAAGAGGCAAGGGTCTCTTTTGAAAGTGTATCTCTTGAGCATGTAATGAAGATCTATTCTGAGAGAGAGAATATTTGGAGGATCTCATGGACACGTCAAAGTTTTGGTAAGTTTGAGATCATGATAGCAAAAGTCTCAGAAGTTCAGAAACCCTAGTTTTTGAAGTATATGCGAGCTGCAGTGAGCTAGGGCATGTACATATGTGGGATGAATGAAGATAGATCACGTACAGTGGATGAAGTCATGAATACTTGTGTGTGAGTTGGTTCTAGGCTCTTGAAGACTGAAGCAGGTTCCAGATCTGCATTCTATGGGCTCAGATCTGCCATAGAAACTTTGGTATGGTTACATTGTTGTCTTGATGGATACTCTTGCTTGTTGTATGGTGAATGCTTAAGGAATTCTTGGTATGGTTGTTATGATTTGGTTTGTGTTAGTTGATAGAGTGAGAAACACTCTTATGATTCAGTACTGGTATGATTTCTATAGTATATTGGTTACTAATACATGATTGTGTAGCATTCATATTGTATGGTTGAGGAGCATGAGTAAGTTGTTGGAGAGATTGAATGTGTTGTGATTGGTTATGGGTCAGATTGGACAATGAAATAAAGAAGTTAATATGATTGAAGGTTGCAGAAGATCTGAGTGTGTGATGAAAAGAAAACCCTAGTTAATCAGAAGTGATATGCAAGTTGTAGTATAGACTGGTCGCGTACATACGCAATTTGTACTACTAGTAGGGCGCGTACATACACGTGTTTCACTACCGATAGGTCGCATACCTATTGAGAGATTGATATCTATTGAGGATTGTTTCCTCATCTCATTTGATGTTGAGGGTGTAATCTGAGTCTTGCATTATATAGCTGGAGCTCTTGTAGAGTTGTACTCTATTTAGTTGTTGTTGATAATCCAAGGATTGTAGTCCATAATAAAAATAAAAGTGTATGTACATATTGTGTTCCTTGTGTTCCTTGTGTTCCTTGTGGTGATGATTTATTGATGATATGTTGTTGATATATGTTGTTGATGTATGTTCACATTTAATTGGTTATAAATGACAACAATAAGTAATGATTTAATGATGATTGCTAACTAAGTAGTTTTGTGGAAGTGAAGTTTTGAAAAAATATCCTTACACTGTTCACCCCCCCCTCTCAGTGTAGTCGGTGTGTCCAACACCATGTGTATCTAGAAAAATGATCCATAAAAGTGAGCAAGTAGAAATCCTTGTTGAAATACAAATATAGAAATGGACATACCACATCACTGTGAACCAACTCATGGGCTTCTAAATCCCTCCAAGCCTTCCTTTTGTTGAAATTTTCCTCATGATTATTTCCCAAGGCACAACCCAAACAAACTCCATCTAAGAAACTAATCCGAGGAAGACATGTGACCATATCCTATGTGATGAGATGCTAAAGATTGCAAAAGTTGAAATGGCCAAACCACTCATGCCAAAGCTCGCTCATAGAATCTGAATGGGTGACGAAAACAATAAAATGAGAATCAGGTACAAAATGAGAGAAAGCATATAGGCAAGAATCATGATCAACCTTACCAACTACAATAAGTGCATTGTCTTGAATATCCCCGATAGTGAACAAATATGGAGTGAACTCAAATTCCCTTCCATTTTGGGAAGTATGATAGATAGAGAGAAGGCTACCTAATAGATTAGGAACATAGAAGACATCCTCAAAATTACTAGTGCTAGTGTCAACAAAACCTTTCCTAATGAAATCTACAGGAGACTCATCCCCAATGAGAATGTGGGGCATCAAACAAGGCTCCAACAAATAAAATTGTTCTCTAACAAAACCCATATGATATGATGCACCCAAGTCAAGAATCCACTGTTGATAAGAATATACAGTAGCAACAACTATATTTTCTTTCCCTTTTCCTGATTTGGAAAAAGGAGTAAAGGAGTGTTGTGAAGATGGCAGATTAATGTTGTTCTTTTTCAAAATATTCTTTAACTCGTCGATATGATTCTTATGAAAAGAATGTTCCTCATGACCAACCTTATTGTAGTAACTACAAGTTGGCCTATCCTTCTGATGCAGGAGCATCACCAACAAAGAACGAGCGAAGGACAGCTAGGTGCACTAGCGCGCATTTTGAAGAATTTTAAATTTTGAAGAAGGCATATCATGCAAATCTTTTGAAAGAATTGTAATTAAAGAACATATTTAATGCTTTGGAGCTACATAATTTCACGAGGACATCGGAGAATTTATTTTCTTTTAATGAAGTTGAGTGCAATACAGATTCAATGTGTTCGATCTTATCTGTCTGTCACAAAGATTATTGTAATAAATTTTAGGTAGTTGATAGATTTTAATTCGATAGGATATCTCTAGAGTAGTTGGAGGGAAGATCTTGGAGAGCCCCTCTTGTATAAAGCTTTGTATTGTTCCCCATTATAGGTTGTTTATGGGTTGTTGATAGTTGTTGTAGAAGTTGTTGAAGCAGTATATAAATACATGTATATTTCAATTGAATGAATATAATAGAGGAGATTTGTCCCAAATGTCTAGTGTTGTCGTGTCTATATAAATGAATAAATGGTAGACTCTCTTTTTATTTGCAATTCCCTTTTATTTCTTGTTCTTGTGTTTATGTATGAATTTAAATGGTTGAATGTATGAATTTATGAAGATTTAAATAATCTTGAATTGTTTCTCTTCAACGAGCAAGTGCAAGTGTGAATAGTGTCTGCAAGGAGTGCGTTGATAGAGTCGATTTCAACTCATAATCTTAGAAGAGATGACGTGAACCTTATGTGTGAAAGGAGTGCATAGTGTCCACAAGGTGTGTGTGACAGAGTCCATTTTGACTCAAGAGGTTCTAGAGAGATAGATTGAATGAAGTTCTTCTGCAAGGAGTTCACAACCGAGTGTTTTGACTCAGGAGCTCAAGAGGAGTAGTGAGAACCATCCACAAAGAGGTTGGATTGCAGAGGAAGACCTGTTGAAATGAGTGCACATGCTGAAATTCGACTAAGTGTTGAACATGGTATTCAAAGGAAGAACAATCTCAGGAGGAAGAGTGATGAGAAATATTCAAAGAAGGAGTCCTTTGAGGTTTTCATAGAATAAACAAAGTGAGATCCATCTAGGAGGGATTGGGATCATTCTAAACCATTAGATCTTGGAGAAGTTGCACAGAGGCTAGTCACGAGGTGTTTCGGCATTTCGTAATTTAGGATCATTTCAAAGAGTTGAGAAGTGGGGTTGCCGGAGTCGCAGAATTGCAAGGCAAATCTTAACCATTGGCTGTGAGGAGACACATGGCAGTGGTTTAGAGAATCCAGGAGTTACAAGTTCAGAGGAAGTAAGTGTGGAGTAACTAAAATTTCACAAAGTCGTGAAACCCGAAGGATAGCTAGATCGTCAGATCAAGAGAAACACGTGGAATAGATATGTGAATCGGGGAAATATCTTTTGGGAAGAAACAAAGGTGGAAGCTGTGATAGCACCAAAGCTGAAGTTATGAAATGGTTGGCCCGAGGTCACAGCCCGTGGTTGTTACACATCAAAATTAATCATTTCAATGATGACCCATTGTCGTCATTACAAGTGTCACAAGTGTCGTATTTCTGCCACAAGTGTCGCAAGTGTCGTAGACATCATACAGTCATCTTACCCATGTCGTGTCTTGAACGGCATCATAAGGAACACTTGAAAACACCCTTAGAGACTGGTTAAAGAAGAAGAAATCATTTGATGAAGAGTACAAAGATTTTTCCATGAAAAAAACCACTTAAAAAATAATTTTGAAGGCCAACTCTCCCCTACCCACTATCAGGGAGTGCCAACGCTCCTTGACCTTCTTTGGGGGAGCGTTCCAGCACTCTGTGCACCCTTCTAAGGGAGAGATGGGATTTTTTGAGGAAATTTTGGGCAACGGTCCTGTACCCATTTCCAGGGAGTGCCAGCGCTCCTTTCCCTCCTTTGTGGTAGCATTGCAACACTCTATGTCCCATTCTATGGGAGTGTTGGGTTGTTTGAGGAAATCTTGGGTTGTTGAGGAAAATCAGGGAAAAATCCTCGTCATCTCAGGAGTTGGTTGAATTTGAATCTGAGGTCAAGGTTGGATCTTAGGGAGGATCCACAACTGATGGAGAAGGATCCTCAACCTATCCCAAGAATATATAAGGTGGTTGGGTCTCTCCAAGATTATATAAGGAGGCCTTCTCATGGTGAAAGGAGGCATGGAGAAGTTTATAGATACCAAACTTATTATCCCATAAGGAAGGAAACAAATTGGAGGTATCAAACTTATGGTCTTGGGAGATTTGTGCAAGGGTTGGAAAAGGAGGACTTGGAGAGGCTGTTGCGACTTCATCAATGGTTTGAAAGTATCTCTTTTGAGTTCTCATTAATACATGTGCTTGGCCTTTTCCCTTCAAGTTTGTGTACATTTGCATGGACTTGTCTCTTTGGATAAATCTAGTTTCAAACTAATCATGGTGGAATAGGAATTATGATTTTTCTTTATTGTTTATTTGATTGCAGGACTTGTTGAAAGGCTTGGGGATCAAGGCTCAACTTGGACTGAGTGACCACAAATGTCATAAAAGGTAACTCATACTCTCTTCCTCTTATATATTGAATAGATTAGCTAGGTTTAAATGGATGTCAGTGACCAAAGTTAACACCTTTCTATCTTGATCTTAGAGATTTAGGGTCCAAGAGGGAATCCACTTGTCCGTAAGGGGATTTTCCTATAACAGTGGTCACATTAAGGGGAGAGTCTAGCGCGAAACTAGTATTCATGAATCGATGTTGTCAAGCGCAAGAGAGAGGAGTTGAAATTAGTCCGAACTTGCAAGCGACATCAAGGGGAGATGTATGTGTGAATTAAATTTTTAGGGCCTATTGAAGGCCTAAAGAACCAATTCGGTTTGAAGAGTTTGAATATCCAAGACTGGGAGGTCGCAGAATCCCCAAGAGGGAAGGAAGTTGTGCAATCAAGTGGTATCATATCCTGAATCTATTTTCAGGTAAGGAAAAGGAGACAGAGAAGTAGGTTGATATCATCGAGTGGTATCAGATACATCAACACAATGTCGCCTAGGAGACATGCAGAGTCACCCATAGAAAATAGATCTATGGAAAGAGAGATGCGAGAACTGCAAGAAAGGTTGGATGCCATGGAAACAGTGCAAAGGAGAGCACCTAGTTCTAGAGACATCAGTGATGGAGAGAATGAAGAAGTGGAAGTTGAAGAAGTTGTAGTAGAGGATGTTGTGGAAGAGCGCTTGCTGAAAGTGGTTGTCAAGTTGGGAGCTAGATCAAATATAAACATCCCAATGTATGAAGATAATTTAGACATTGAATAATTTCTTGCTTGTATACGAGAAATGGAAAATTATTTCAACTATGAAGATGTCGAAGAGGAGAAAAAGGTGAAGCATGTTGTCACCAGGTTAAAAGGACATGCAACACTATGGTGGGATGAACTGTAGGATGACAGGAGAAGCAAGGGAAAACAAAATATTAAGAGTTGGGATCGAATGGTATCCAAGTTAAAGAATAAATTCATACCCAAGGAATATCAGATAAATCTGTTTAGGAGATTGCAGAAAATGAGACAAAAAGGAATGACTATGAAGGAGTACACAGAGGAGTTCTACAAGTTGAACATCAGGGTTGGACAAAAAGAGAGAAACCAGGAAAAAGTTGCTAGATACATCAATGTCCAGAGATATGAAATCCAAGATGAAATCAGCATGATGATGGCAAGGACAGTGGAGGACACGTACTAGATTGCGTTGAAAGCATAGGAGAAGTTGGTTGGGAAAAATAGTCAACAAAGTAGAGGTAGAAGTTTAAACATAGGCAAAGGAGTTGCCCATGACAAGACAAAGAAGCCCAAAGGTGAGGTGGACAAACCACATAGTCACTCTGAAAGAGGAGGAAGTTCCTGAGGAAGACAGAGTGGTGGCAGAAACTCTTTGCCTAGAGGAAGATGAAGAGGCGGAGGAGGTGAAGTAAAGTATTATGCCTATGGAAAGGTAGGACACATGTCTTGGGAATGTCCCGAGAGAAAGAAAGAAGGAGGAAAATCTAACATTTCGGAAGCACACAAGCAAGATGTTGAAGTGGAAGGTGTAGAAGATGGGATATATTTGATGATGAAGAAGGTTCTCTTAAAGCCAGAGACAGAGGTTGAAAATTGATTGTAGAGGAACAGTTTGTTCAGGACAACTTGCAAGATTAAATACAGAGTATGCAAGGTGATCATTGACAGTGGGAGCAATGATAATTTAGTATCTAGAGAGATGGTGGAGAAATTGGAGTTGGAGGCGACTGCACATCTGACGCTGTATAAAGTCTCATGGTTGCAGAAAGGTCATCAGGTAACAGTAACTAAACAATGCCTGGTTGAATTTAAAATAGAAGGATATAGAGATGAAATCATGTGTCATGTGATTCCCATGGATGTATGTCATGTTTTGTTGGGAAGACCATGGAAGTATGACAAGAATCGCTTTCACGATGGGAGAAGAAATACTTATACCTTGGAGAAGAATGGTAGGACACACATGTTGCTGCTAATTGAGGAGAAAAAAGTGAAGGAATAAGCCAACACGAGCATACTTCTCATGAGTGGGAAGGAACTCCTGAGTGAATTAAAAAAGGAACAGGAGATGTTGTTTTTTGTAGTGAGGAAATGGAAAGTTATCCTTACAAGTACTTCTATGGAATATCTTCCTGAGGAAATTCATGAGTTGTTGGAGAATTTTTTCGACATAGTCATGGATGAGTTTCCAAGATCATTTCCACCTATCAGAAGTATTTTTCATCACATTGACTTGATACCGGGAGAAAGCCTGCCGAACAAATAGGTGTACAGACTGACACCTCAAGAGAATGAGGAGGTGAAGAGGCAAGTTAAGGATTTTTTAGACAAAGGTTTTGTCAGGGAAAGATTGAGTCCATGCGCAATACTAACTGTGTTGAGTCCGAAGAAGGATGGAGGATGGAGAATGTGTACAAACTCAAGGGCCATAAACAATATTACCATTAGGTACATATTTCCAATGCCAAGGATGGATGACTTAATGGATTGTTTAAGTGGAGTGAACTATTTTTCAAAGATAGATTTGAAAAGTGGATATCACCAGATAAGGATGAGAGAATATGATGAGTGGAAAACAACCTTCAATACAAATTACAGATTGTATGAATGGATTGTTATGTTGTTTGGCTTAAAAAATGCCCCGAGTACTTTTATGAGGTTGATGAATGAAGTGTTGAAGGATTTTATTGGCAAGTTTGTGATCGTATATCTAGATGATATACTGGTCTTCAGTAAAACTGAAGAAGATAATGTGAGGCACTTAACATTAGTTATGAGGAGGCTGCAGCGGGAGAAATTGTTGATCAATTTAAAAAAATCCTCTTTCATGAAGGCATAACTCATTTATTTGGGTTTTGTGATTTCTTCGAATGAATTGAAGATAGATCCCGAAAAGGTGAAAGCAATCAGAGAATGGTCATCACCAAGGAGTATATTTGAAGTAAGAAGATTCCAAGGAATAGCGAGTTTCTGTCAGAAGTTCATCAGAAAGTTCAGTGAAATCAGTGCACAAATGATGGATATAGTGAAGAAAATACATAAGTCTATCAAATGGATAGAAAAGGCTAAGAAGAGCTTCAATATATTAAAGGAGAAGATAACAAAACAATTGATTCTCGTTTTTCCAGATTTCGGGAAGACATTTCAGGTGAGATGTGATGTGAGTGGAGTTGCTATTGGAGTGGTCTTGAGCAATAGGCTTGTTTCATATTTAAGTGATAATATGAATGATGATAAGAGAAAATACTCCACATATGATAAAGAGTTATATGCCATAATTCAAGCCTTGAAGAAATGGAGGCACTATCTCGTTCCAAAAGAGTTTGTTTTGTATAGCGATAATTAGGCTCTACAATTCATAACCAGATAGAAGAAGTTAAACCAGAGACATGCCAAGTGGATAGAGTTTATGAAAAAGTTCACTTTTGTAATTAAACATATTTCTAGTAATGCTAACAAGGTTGTTGATGCATTGAGCAGGAGGTGTCTAATTTTGCAGGAATTTCAAGTGAAAATCTTGGGGTTTCAACACCTTAAGGAAATGTATCATGATGATCCATATTTCAAGGAGGCATATGAATCATGGGAAAATCCTATACTCAAAGAAAGAAGCCAATGGGCCAAATATCTAGTTCAGGATGGGAAGAGTCCATTTCATATAGTATATGGAATGAATCGGAGAGGAGTGTCAGAGTTAAGAGATCTGGAGCAGAGTGGATTTAGGAGAGTTGTGTTGGAGTTACTTCAAACACACCTATGATTTATTTTTCCTAATTTTTTTCCTTTTTTATTAGTCATTATCTAGTCTCATATATTTTAGTGGAGAATATTCCATCTAGAGAATATTCTCTTTTAGTTGACACTTCAGTTTGACTAGTTGAGTTGAGTTTAGATGTTGCATTGGTTTTATCACCATGAAAAATTGGGATCATCACCATGATAACTCGACCTTGCCTTGGTATCATTACCAGACTGGTGCATTACCATTGATTCCCTGAGTTAACTCCTCACTACTCTATGTTCATTCAGTTAACTGGAGACTAGTTGACTAGTTAACTCAACTAGGTGGTAGTTCACTCCAGTAACTGTCTGAGAGACTAAACTAGGTGGAAGTTCACTCCCGTAACTGATTTTGTGTGTCAATATCACTCTATACCACCACTATGGTGCATTGGTTCTCCTTCAGTATGCACTCATTGAGCTATACAGATTATATCATGTGTAAACTATTCATTATTCACAATGGTTAATGAGAATTCTTTCATTCTTTCTCTCCTTCTTCTTCTTTATTCAATTCTCTCTACAAATGTGTGTATTATTATTTATCTAGATCTATTTTTTGCAGGTTCAACACATTTACATCGTATTAGAGTTGACAGACTTCTAATAAAAATCTACACAAAAAAATTTGCAGGTACAAAAGATCGAAGACAACAGAAAGATGGATTTACAAAATTAATTCATTCTTACACCTTACAACTATTTTGCATGGAAGGATAAAATAACCATACATATCTAAACCAAAGGGTTGTACAGGTTAACCTTGAATACAGATACAAAACTGACATCATCCATAGAAAAATCCAAGTACTTAAATCGCATGGATGAGGCGCTTGGAACAATTTGTAGTCTTATTTCTTTCGATCTCCTTTTTCACATATATTATTGTAAGACTCCCTGTGAAGCCTGTACAACCTTGGATGGGCTCTTTGGAAAACATTATGAGATGAGAGGACACATGCTAGAGGTGGAGCTTCTCACATTGGATCCAAAAATCTTCGAAAATATCCAAGATTTCTTTACAAAATTCAAGGATTTACTGTTGCAACTCAAAGCTTGCAGAGTTGATAAATCGAAAGAGGAGAAACAAATGGTTCTCACCATTCTCTCCAAGATTGGTCCTAAATTATTTGTATTCATATCCACATTCCATTCTGTCAGATTCTCCTTTGGTGCCACCTAGAAGATGCCTTCTCTTGAGGACTTTATCGAATCCCTGACACAAGAGCAAACCAAGCTCATCAACATGGGCACAATCAAAGGCCCAAGGGTGAATGCATTCACTGTGCATGATGGAAGCCACAAATATGAGAAATCTAAATCTAAAGATAAACAGAAATCTCATGCACATATGAAGAAGGAAGGTTGTTGGAACAGGGGCAGACCAAGGGTTCAACGCTACAACAACACACCAACAAAACCCTAACTACCAGCCCTTTTGGCAACCCCTAGGAAGAAGATGAGGTCTCACCCAAGGTAGAGGTAGGGGTAGTTGTAGGACTCAAGTGTTTGTAACCTTAGCTAGGACACAGATATGTGATTCCTTACTTAATATAGCACTCATCACTGTTGGATCTTTATTATGCAATCAATGACTACTTCACAGATACAACAGAGCTTCACTTCATTCACAATGAATAGATTGTTTGATCACTTATCATCTACATAGTGTTCATATCTAATAGTTCAATCACTTAGCATATGCATGTGAATCAAACCCAACATTCTACACTTCATAAGCACTAAGCATAAACATATATAACAGATCTATCTACTCATCTCAAAGAAACAGAACCATTTGTTGGCACAGGGGCAGACCCAGGGTTCAACGCTACAACATCGGACCAACAAAATCCTAACTACCGACCCTTTTGGCAACACCTACGAAGCATATGAGGTCTCACCCGAGGTCGAGGTAGAGGTAGGGGTGGTTGGACTCAAGTGTCCACAACCTTAGCTGGGACATGGATCTGTGATTCCTTACTTAATATAGCACTCAACACTGTTGGATCTTTATTAAGCAATCAATGACTACTTCATAGACACAACAGAGCTTTGTATCATTCACGATGACTAGATTGTTTGATCACTTATCATATCTAGAGTGTTCAGATCTAATAGGTCAAGCACTTAGCATATACATGTGAATCAAACCCAACATTCTACACTTCATAATAACTAAGGATAAACATATATAACATATCTATCTACCCATCTCAAAGCACTTAGCAAATAATCACATCAATGCATCAGAACAAGGCACAAAGCAGACAACACAAGGTTTACGTGGTTCACCCCCACCCTCGGGCTACGTCCACCAACTCTTCTTCTTTATTATCATTGGCCAATTGGTTACAAGCACAGAGCCATAGAAACCCTTACTTTGTACAAGACAGAAGATCTTCACAGGTCGCTAGATCCTTCTTCCTTGTCTTTCAGCACAAATCCTTCTATACCTTCACACAGGGACTTGAACTAAGCTCTGCAAGTCTATACAAAATGCACAAAACTCTTGATCACACAGATTACCTCTTGGCACTTAGCCTATATCACATAGATATCGTCCTATACTAGATGCCTAGATGTCTATTTATACATTTACAAAAGTGGTCCTAAGCATGGGTCAACCCACAGGACGACATCCCTTTCCTATTACATATTCCCAAAACCCAAAAAGGGGCCCAAAAGTGGGTCGAGATTCTACAATCTCCGCTTCGTCTAGCGCGCCATCTTTGACGGGCTATCAAATTCCCAAAAACGGTCAAATATGACCAAGTGCTCCCAAAACTTGGTCAAGGGCCAACAAAGGGTACACAAAACCCTTCATCGATGCCTCCAGATCCAAAGGGGAATATGGAAGAAAAGGGGGGAAATGCTCGTAATGTCACAAAGGATTCCATCCAGAATCCACATGCATGCAAAAAAAAAAATATCTAATGTCTCAAATACTTCAGCAAAACAACCTTGGAGATCGCATCCCCGAGGGTGCCAATAAAAATAAGCCAGAAGATCTGAATTCCAAGAAGGGAAATTCTATCCATGCCTTGATTACCATCAAATCCTCTCCAAATGCTTGGATCATAGATTCAGGAGAATCATATAACATGGTTTCTTCAAAAGCAGTATATTCTTCTTTGGATGCATGCAAAGGTCCTCATTTTCTGATGGGGGAAAACTCTTATGTCGAAGTCACCGACAAAGGAAGGATTTAACTCACGAACGGAAGCTTCAAGAATGTGTTGCACGTTCCCAAACTTTATGTCAACATTCTCTCTGTGTATCAGGTGACGAATTCCGGCACCGGAAATAAATTCATATTCACAACAAATTCCATGGACATCTACGACATGAAAACCAACTCTTGCTACCGGTGAGGTAAATCATCAGTCTAGATTGTATACATTTTTTGAATTCATTGAACCTGATTCTTATTTATTGCTTACTCATGCTGATGAAAGTAGTAGGATCTGGCACAAAAGTTTTGGACATTTGAATTTAATATACATGCAACATCTTAGCAAGCAAAGATTGGTTGATGGTCTACCAAACATCCATTTCTCTAAGGGAGTGTGTGAGGGATGTGTACTCAGAAAACACCCTCAAGAGAAATTCGACAAAGAAAAGTCTCAAAGAGCTTATGCACCTTTAGATCTGATCCACAATGACCTTATGGGTCCTTCTCCGCATCCATCCATCAACAAAGCAAGGTTTGTTCTCATATTTGTTGATGATTTCTCACGTTTTAGTTGGATCTACTTTCTCAGGAAAAAAATTGAGGTATTTTAAAACCTCAAAGATTTCAAAGCCTTGGTTGAGACACAGTCCAGAAAGAAGATCAAAATCCTCTAAATTGATAATGGGGGAGAGTATGTAAACAATGAGATGCATAATATTTTCCATGAGGCATGGATTCAGTTGCAGCACATAGTTCCCTATACTCCACAGCAAAATGGGGTCATTGAGCATAAAAACAAATCTCTAAAGGAGATGGCATATTGCATGTTGCATGAAAAGTCACTACCATAGAGACTATGGGCCGAAGAAATTAATTGTGAAACATACATCCAAAATAGATCTCCCCATATATGTGTCAAGGATAAGAACCCCTATGAGGCTTGGAGCGATCTCAAACTGGAAGTGACTCACTTTCGCATTTTTGGTTCACGTGCATAGGCTCACATTCCCTCTGAAAAGAGGAAGGAATTTGATCCACAGAGAAATGAGTGCATTTTTAATGGCTACCCCAATGGTGTGAAGGGATATAGACTTATTTACCTTTCCTCAGACCATCTCATCATTGATCAAAGTGTCCAATTCAAGGAAAGTGTCTCGCATGTACCTCAACATCCGCATGCAGACACCCTCACTCTTCCACCTATCCGAGATGATGAGCATGCACATGTTGACTCTTATTCATACGAGAGTTCTTATTCATAGGACTCATATGATCCAGGTTCAGATTCAGTACAGTCAGTTGTAGATTCAGAGCATCTAGATGCAATTGTAGAGCCAAAGGAGAGGCCCAAGTGGGCACAGACTACTCTTCAGGATGCAGGGGATCTCGTTGGTGATCCAGCCAATACTAGGAGGACTCGATCTAATTTCAAGGAGCCTCCTGTTTCACTCACTTACACCAAACCATTTCCTTCCAGACATCTTTTCTTGGTTCATTCTTTAGATCCACAGTCTTATGGCGAGGCTGTTGGAAATCCCTTTTGGGAATCTGCCATACAAGAGGAGTGCAAATCCCTACTCGAGAACCAAACTTGGGATTTGGTTCCCCTTCCTTCTAGGAGAAAACTTGTCAGATGCAGATGGGTCTATAGGTCCAAGAGCACAACGGATGGACAAATTAGAAGATACAAATCTAGGCTTGTTTCCAAAGGCTTTCAGTAGGTTCATGGTATTGACTATGATGAGACCTTTTCTCCAGTAGTGAATATGGATTCCATACGATTGGCACTTGCCATTGCGGCATCCAAGGGATAGGAATACCATAATATGGACATGAAGAATGCATTTCTTCATGGTGATCTCTCTAAGGATATCTACATGGAGAAACCCCAAGGATTTATGCAGGACTCATCTTTGGTCTGTCAACTGAAGAAGCCACTTTATGGCCTCAAGAAGGCTCCGAGGGCATGGTATTCCAAGATGGAATCCTACCTATTGTCATATAACTTTGTACGTTGTAAATTTGACCCGAATGTCTACATTCTCAGAACGGTTGATTCACTTATACTTTTAGTTCTGTATGTTGATTATTTTTTGATCACCGGGTGGTCGACTTTAGCGATTGTTGCAGTCAAGAGGATTCTACATGAAATTTTTTTGATGACGGAAATGGGTCTGCTAAACTTCTTCCTTGGACTTGAGATCAGTCAAATGCATCCAGAATCAAAATGTCTCAAGCCAAGTATGCACGAGATCTCCTTGAGATATTTCACATGACAGACTCCAAGTCTGCTCTGACTCCTTTCCAATCAAGAGTCAAACTTGAGGATGGCAGGGAGACTCCACTGGTTGAAATCAAACTGTAAAGACATCTAGTGTGGATCTTGTTGTGTCTCACACACTCCAAACTAGACCTCTCATATGTAGTTGGCGCAATTTCTAGGTTCATGTAGGAGTCGCATGAACTACATTGGAAGGATGCAAAGTGTATCCTTCAATACGTACAAGGCACCATCACCTTTGGGATTCATTATGCAGTAGACTCTACATTATATCTCATCAGGTTTACTTATTCTAACTAGGTTGGAGATAGTATTGATCGCAAGTCCACATCTGGTTACTCACTCAGTCTTGGTTTCGAGGCTATCTGTTGGTCAAGAAAGAAGCAAGCTGCCATTTCTCTATCTTCATCCGAGGCAGAGTACAGAGGGGTAGTTAACATAAGCATTCAGGCTATGTGGCTACAAAATTTTCTCACTGAGTTGGGAATTTAGTTTCATCGGTTGATCGTCATCTCATGTCATAACCAGATCACTCTAAAGTTCTACAGAGATCTAGTTCAAAGGCAATGGACGAATCACATTGAGATCCACATGCACTACATCCGGGACTTAATACATGAGGGAATCATTGACTTACAGTTATGTCCTTCAGCAGAACAAACAAAAGACATCTTCACCAAGACCTTCACTGAGGAGAAGTTCCATTCTCAAGTTGTCTTGGAGTGAAGGACATAGTTGCCTAGAAACTATAGTCCTTCTTTTTACATACATTGTACCTTGAGGGGAGGGTTTTCCCATGAGTTTTTCCCTCTTTCCTCACATTATTTTCAATGTATCTTTTGTACTTGGGTACCTAACATGGCCTCATAGCCAGGACCCATTCTTTATTTTCACCATAGTGATGTTTAGAGGGGGTGTTGGAGTTACTTCACACAAACCTAGTATTTCTTTTTCCTAAGGTTTTTCCTTATTTATTATTCATAATTAGTCATTATCTAGTCTCATATATTTTAGGGGAAAATATTCCACCTGGAGAATATTCTCTTTCAGTTGACACTTTAGTTTGACTAGTTGAGTTGAGTTTAGATGTTGCATTAGTTTTATCACCATGCAACATTGGGATCATCACCATGCTAATTTGACCTTTACTTAGTATTATCACCAGAATGGCACATTACCATTGACTCCCTAAGTTAAATCCTCACTACTCTATGTTCATTCAGTTAATTGAAGACTAGTTGACTAGTTAACTCAACTAGGTGGAAATTCACTCTCGTAACTAAATGAGAGACTAGACTAGGTGGCAGTTCACTCCCGTAACTGCTGGTGTGTGTCCAGATCACTCTATACCACCACTATGGTGCATTGGTTCTCTTCCAGTGCGCACTCATTGAGCTATACCAAGTATATCATGTGTAAACTATTCATTATTCACAAAGGTTAATGAGAATTCTTTCATTCTTTCTCTCCTTCTTCTTCTTTACCCAATTCTCTCTGAAAATGTGTGTATTATTTCTTAGCTATATCTATTATGTGTAGGTTCAACACATTTACACGCTGGAGTTGAAGACTTTTCTGCAGAAATGTAGGAGCTTCATAATCAGATCAAAGAGCAGTTGAACAGGAGTAGCAGTGAATACAAATGCAGAGATGATCAACATAGGAGGAAGCTTCAATTTTAAGTTGGATATCAAGTTCTATCACATCTTAGGAAGTATAGGTTCCCAAGAGGATCATATAATAAACTAAAGCTAAAGAAGATAGAACCATGAAAAATCCTAACAAAGTTTGGTGAGAATGCTTATGGGATAGAGTTGTCGGAAGATGTAGGTATATCACCCATATTCAACATTCCAAACCTGTATCCTTATAGGAAAAATGGAATTGGATGACCTGAATATCAAAAGGAGATCTAGTGGAAAAAGAAGATGCTTGTAGCAGAAAATCCGCAAATGGAGCAGATCATAGATAGGAGAATTGGTAAGAAGACTAGAAGAAAGACATATTTTGATTATTTGGTAAAATGGAAGGGACGCCCAATAGAAAATTCCATTTGGGTAAATGAAGAGGACATCCAAAAGCATGGAAGGTCAGTGCAGGAGCTCATGGACAGGATTCCATGAATTTTTCAACCAGAGGAGTATGATGCAGGAGAATCACCAGCAAAGCACGAGCGGAGGACATCTAGGCGCACTAGCGCGCATTTGGAAGAATTTTAAATTTTGAAGAGGGTGTATCACACAAATCTTTTGAAAGAATTGTAATTAAAGAACATCTATAATTTTGTAGAGCTAGATAATTTCATGAGGACATCAGAAAATATGTTTTCTTTTAATGAAGTTGAGTGCAGTACAGATTCGATGTGTTCAATCTTATTTGTCTGTCACAAATATTTATTGTAATAAATTCTAAGTAGTTGATAACTTTTAATTCGATAGGATATCTCTAGAGTAGTTGGAGGGAAGAGTTCAAAGAGCCCCTCTTGTATAAATATTTGTATTGTTTCCCATTAGAGGTTGTTGATGGGATGTTGATAGTTGATGTAGAATTTTTTGAAGCAGTATATGAACACATGTATATTTCAGTTGAATGAATATAATAGAGGATAATTGTCCCAAATTTCTAGTGTTGTCATGTCTATCTGAATGAATAAATAGTATACTCTCTGTTTACTTCCAATTCCCTGTTATTTCATGTTCTTTTGTTTATGTCAGGGATGATTTTAAGGATGGAAATTTATTTTAAAATGTAGAAACCTTGGCGAATCTTACTAATCCTTCATGTGCCAACTATAAATGTTTGGCGATATTTTTGTAAAAATATTCAAATTTCTAAGGATTTTATATAGGTTTTATAAAATTTTGGCAATTTTTAAGATAAAATAATTTTATCCTATAGAATTTGAGCGAATCATTTTTAAAATAACGAATCTCGTTTTTGGAAAAACCATGGAAAATTAGCCCACGAGCGAAATTTAGCCCCTAAAATCATCCATGGTTTATGTATGCATTTACATGGTTGAATGTATGAATGTATGAATATTTAAATAAGCTTCAATTGTTTATCTTCGACAAGCAAGTGCAAGTGTGCATAGTGTCCACAAGATGTGCATGACAGAGTCCATTTTGACTTGGGAAGGTTTGGAGAGATAGCTTGAAGGAAGTTTGTCTGCAAGGAGTGCGCGACCAAGTATTTTGACTCAGGAGCTCAGAAGGAGTAGCGAGAACCGTCCATAAAGAGGCTATATTGAAGAGGAAGACCTATTTCAAGGAGTGCACATGCTGAAATTTGACTAAGTGTCGAACAGGATATTCAAAGGAAGAAAAAGTTTGAGGAAGAACAAGCTCAGGAGGAAGAGTGGCGAGAAATATTCAAAGGAAGGATTCCTTTGAGGTTTTACCAGAATCGGCAAAGTGAGCTCCATCCAAGAGGGATTGGGATCCTTCTAGATCATCATATATGGGATAAGTTGCATGGAGGCTAGTCGCGAGGTGTTTTGACATTTTGAAATTTTGGAGTATTTCGAAGTGTTGAGAAGTGGGGTCGTTGGAGTCACGAAATTGCAAGGAAAATCTTAATTGTTGGCTGGGAGGAGACACATGGCAGTGGATTAGATAATCTAGAAGTTAGAGGTCTGGAGAAAGTAAGTGTGGAGTAACTGAAATTTCACGAAGGCGTGAAACCCGAACGACAAATGGACCATCAGATCCAGAGAAACATGTGGCAGAGATCCGCGAATTCGAGGAAAGGTGTTTCGGGAAGAAATAAAGGTGGAGGTCACGATAGCATTGAATCCAAAGTTAAGAAAGGGTTGGCCTGAGGTCACATCCCATGGTCACATTAAGGGGAGAGTCTAGTGCGAAACTAGTACTCATGAATCAGTGTTGCCAAGCGCGAGAG
Source organism: Picea engelmannii (assembly GCA_009831015.1). NCBI lineage: Eukaryota > Viridiplantae > Streptophyta > Pinopsida > Pinales > Pinaceae > Picea > Picea engelmannii. The sequence continues at coordinate 344,706 of ML784079.1, read as the reverse complement.
AGCGGAGTTGCAAGTAGTCTGAAATTGCAGGCGACATCAAGGTTACCTGTGTGTGTGAATTAATTTTTCTGGGTCTGTTGAAGGCCCAAAGGACCAATTCGGTTTCAAGAGTTTGAAGATCTAATACTGGGAGGTCACATAATCCCTAGGAGGGAAGTGCGTTGTGCAATCACCTTCTTCTAAGAATTCCCCTTCGAAGAAGAGGATTTGGAGTCTTCTTTTGTGGAAGACAATGATAATCTCTTATCTTTATGTGACTTCTTCTTGGACTTATTTTGTTTCTTGTTAGGTTTCCCTAACTCTTTCTCCCTTTGGCTAACTAGCCAACAAAGCCTATGACTGATATGGATTAAGCAGACCCATGGAAATAAGCTTCCCTTGCTTATGCATTAACATTTTTTAAAAGGAAGCAAAATAAGACATTGTATATGCAGATCCCATAGTCAACCTATGAGTGTGAAATCTAGAAACAAATGCAGCAAATTCAATTCCAAGTTTAGAGAGAGTAGTTAATACAACGTGTATGTCCTTTTTATCTACACCACATGATTTACATTGGACTCTTAGGTCATTATACTTTGTTACATAATCCTCAATGTTTTCAAAAGAGTTAGGACCAAGACTCATTAGTTCATTGTCAATTTGATATCCCCTAACTTTAAAAATTGTACCATAGAGAGTTTTTAATTTTTCCCATGCATCATTGAATTTGTACATCCATCAAGTTTAAACATTATATCAAGGGAAACTAGAATCTTAAGACAACCAAGATATTTTGTTTGTTCTATCATTCAGAGTACCTTTTCCTTATCATTTGTGCATTCAATTACAATTTGTTCAACATAAGGTGTATATCCTTGTTTCTTTAAGGCATTCCATACATTTTGATGCCATGTGTCGTAGTTGTATGGTGTTAGCAATGGAAATTCAAAGTTACCCGTTTGTGAAGGAATACAGAGCATGAGTAGAAAGAGATGCAAAAGCACAATCACACCAATAGACCCCCATGAATCACTCAATCAAAGAGACCCCCACAAATAAAAATTATTTGGCACTTTATATTTAGTGCGGTCACAATTTCCACTAGCTAGAGAACACTAACTAGAATCGGCTTCAATGGCTTCAAAAATCATCAAAAAATGAGTATGTGATGAAAGTACAATTTTGGAACAATACCAAGTGAAATAAACAACACCACTACGAATTACATGAAAAATCACACACTTTCAAAAACAGAATCACCTTGATCTGAGTTCATATGAAAAAGATATGAGCCTTTGAAGTTCTCAAAACAAGAACTACGCAATTGTTGGAATTACTAAGACAACTGAGAGGGGGGGGAATCAATTGTTACTGTGCTTAAACAATTTTATGCCTATTAAAATATTATTAACCTTCTCCAAGTGATCATCAAGATTATGCAAGACATGAGCAGCATAAATAACAAACATCAATCACACATATGATATACACAGAGAAATATATTCACGAGGAAACCCATAAAGTGAGAAAACATCTTCTTCTTCGAATGATAGACAATATTTTAAGTTCATTACATCATCTTTCCTTGAGCACCAAATCAAAATGAGGCTACAACCTCTTCTTTAACAAGCTGCAACTTGCTGAGAGAACCAACTCTTTGGTTTCTCTATCACCCACTAGAAGAAAGCACCAACTCCCTGAGTGTTCCAGCACCAACTGGATGGAAGCACCAACTTCTAGTCACACAGGCACCAACCTGCATAATAGAGAACAATGGTTCTCCCTTTCACCACCCTACCACCCTAGTGTTTTTGGCTGCAACCAGATGGAAGCTACAACTCCCTATGTTCAAGCACCCACTTGAAACTCTGAGGAAAAAAATCCTCCCTAGCACCACCCTACCTCCCTGAGATATAAATATTTTCTTTTTGAAATTTATTATAGTGATACAATATTTATCAATGGCTTACTAGTCTCATCATTGTTCTACTACAATGGTCTTCTCTACCTCCATCAATGTCTTCCTACTCACATATTCTTGCACTTAATTTCTCACATAGATTGTTGTTTTTAACATTTCTTCTATGTCTAGCTTATGTTCTTCATCTCTGCATTTTATCCCTCGGTTCATGCTCTAATATTCATTGCTTACAGTTCGACTACTTTTTACAAAGAAACAACAACCTCTCTCTATTATGTCATTTTTCTTTTATCCCTGCTCTCATCATCCGTTACACTCTGCATCTCCAACGCTCAAGTTGAGAATCTCAAAAACACTCAGGAATCATGATTCCAACGCTCAGGATCAATGATTCAACTACTTAGGAACAATAATTCAGTTATTGTAACTGAATCGTAATTGATCAAGAAATCATGAGATGAAACAACAACCCTTTGATCAGATTCAATTTGATCAGCGTCGTTGGATTATACATGCAGATGCTTTTTGACTTTTCAATGTGTAACCTCTGATGTGGAGCCTAGCAGTGCTAGCTCCTTACTCAATCTTTCGTTGATGTGACCTTGGGTAATGCTCTCATGTGACCACATGATTGCGGGTGCGGCCAAAGGTGGTTTGAGGGAAATATTCTTTTCACCCCGCATTTCACTACAGAGCTCCACATATGCCTTTGGTGATACCGTGGTTTTGATTGCGGCCCACTCATGAAAAATTAAGAGCTGAGCATGTTCTGAACCTGTAATTGAGAACAACCATTGATCTCCAATCCCTTGGCGATGCCTCTCAATCAATGTCTTTTATCTTCCTTATTCCCTCCTTCCATGTGTGATCCTAGATCTCCATGATATGTTAACATGTACCTCCCTTCCAAATCAATGGCTATCGCTTATTTCGTGATGCGGGCTTCGTGAGTTTGAACTCTCAAACCCTGCTTTCCTCTATACGTCAATCTTCCAGAGTTGACAATCCACTGACGCATGTCCCTTTTTCTGGATCAGCAGTTGATATCTTCTTTGCTACTCCAGGCTTCACCGATTTCAATTCTCAACCTTCGCGCTCTCCCAGAACGCTTTTAGCCAGATTCCACATATTCCTGCCACATGTCTTCCTCAAATCAATGGCTCTAGTCTACTTTGGGACTTCGACACTTTCTACCAAGACCAGATCGACAACCCTTGGCACCCTCCTAGATCAATGGTCAAGATTCACTTAGGGGCTTCGATGCTTTCACTCTCTTCTTTCCTCTGGAGTATTTCGTACCCAAATTTCATGATCTGTTGATGTGTTTCCTCCTACAAATCAATGGTCCTTAGCTCCTTCAGCTCTTTGGGTCTTCGACGTTCAGGACTTCGAGACTTTAGGCTAATCTTTGGTCCAATTTCCTCCAGAGTGATCACCTATTGAGTAAGTCATAAGTGGTGGAGAGCGATTTTTTCCAATTAATACTTCCAATTACACTATCCTTTCACTGTAGTAGATTGATGGTCGAGAATGCTCCCAAAGTGATCTTCAGATCAGACATTTTGTGTCCACTTCAGGACATTGACATTCAGTACTTTGGGACTTTGGGCAAGTGCTAGTGGTAAAAATCCCGAAGTAAAACTCTCGGAGTGACATAAATTACTTACGTCACTTGATGATGTGTCATGAGCTGAGTAGCTTCCATGTGTCACTCAGATTCATGATTTTCACGTACCCGAAATGTCGATTCAACTTGACACTTGTCATTGTCTGATTGTGCCATGTGTCCTTGCTAATGTGGTCTTCTGACATGGTCTACCAATTTGGTCTACCACATTTCCTTGTAGACATGGTCTTCTGATATGGTTCTCCCTGATCTAACGATTATCGCATTTTTTCCAGATCCGATGGTCCTTATTCATTTCATATTTAGAGCTTCGGGTAATTCGACATTCAATTTTCCAATTCTTCTGAAGTGAGATTCCCCGAATAGTAACCTCATCGCAACTTTGATGTGAACCATTTTTTTTTTGTCTATCATGTTCTTAGATCGATGGCTCAATCTATCTTTGGTTTTGCTCTTATATCTTATTATGTCCTTCCACTTAGAATGATCCAATGGTTCTGGGGTATTCGGTTGAAGGTCCTTTGGATCGGTGATCCAACGACCACTGTAGCTCTTCCTCCTGATCTTTCTCACCTTCTTCTCTGCCTTCTGTTCTTTCCATTGATGAAAATCGCACTCTTCCTGTAAACATGCCAACAATATCCCCCTTTGGCATTTATGGAAACCCTGAAAGGCTGCACTATTCTTCTTAGACCTCCAGCTATAGCATCCAGACAACACCTTTTCTCCCCATTTGACATTAATGTCATAGAAAACATGCTCCCCTGAGCTGTTGCATTACTTTTTGGAGGTATCAGATATTCAACCAACACATACTCCCCCTGACAGGATGGACTCTCTTAGGTGAGAGAAGGGATGACACCCAGCTTCTGACGGAGATATTCAAATGGTGTCATGGATAGGGGTTTGGTAAATATGTATGCAATTTGTTCTGTGGTTGGAATATAATGCAGTTGAACAACTCTGTTTGTAACCTGTTCTTTGAGAAAATAATATTTTATCGGTATATGCTTAGTCTTTGAATGAAGAACGGGATTCTTGGAGACACTGATGGCACTGGTGTTATCACAGTGAAGTAGAATTGGACCAATATAAGTTACCTTCAAATCTGCAAGTGTTTGTATCATCCATAAAATTTGAGTGCAACAAGTAGCAGCAACAATGTACTCTGTCTTTGTATTTGATAATGAAATAGATCCCTGCTTCTTACTAATCCATGCTACTAATGAATCACCTAAGAATAATTCACCTCCACTGGTGCTCTTTCTCTCATCCAAACAATTTTCCCAATCAACATCTAAATATGAAGTTAATTGAAAATTCTAATTTCTAGGATACCAGAAACCATAATTCATTGTACCCTTCAAATATTTGAATATTCTTTTGAAAGTTGCTAAGTGACTTTGTTTAGGAGCAGACTGATAACGACCTACCATTCCAACAACTTGCGTTATATCAGGACGGAATGTTGTGATGTACAAAAGAATGCCTATCATTGATCGATATGTTCTTTGATCAACATCAGATGAAATATCATCTTTGTTGAGCTTTCAACCAACCACCATAGGTGTATTAACAGGAGAGGAATATTCCATATGAAACTTCTTCAACATCTTTTTCAAATACTTTTCTTGAGAGATAAATAGCCTTCCAAAACTCTGATTGATTTGTAAACCAAGAAAATATGATGGTTATCATATCAAGGACATCTCAAACTCAGTTTTCATAGAATTAGGAAACCGCTGAACTGAAGGGTCATTAGTACATCCAAAAATAATGTCATCTACATAAACCAAAACAACTAATAAACCATCACCTTTAGACTTAATATATAGATTATTGTCAACAGTTCCTTTCTTGAACCCTTTGTCCTATAGAAATTTGTCCAGTCTATAATACCAGGCTCGTGGTGCCTGTTTCAGTCCATATAATGCCTTTTTCAACATACAGACATAGTCATGATTATCTGTCAGTGAAATCCTTTAGATTGTTCCACATATACATCTTCTTCTAGATCTCCATTAAGAAATTTTGACTTAACATCCATCTGATATACTTTAAAGTTCTTATGACATGCATAGGTAAGAAATATTTTGATGGCTTCCAATATTTCCACTGGTGCAAAGGTTTCATCAAAATCATGTCCTTCAACTTGAGCATACCCCTTACAGACCAATCTGGCTTTATTCTTAACAATTTGTCCTTGTTCATTCATTTTATTCTTAAACACTCATTTGGTGACAATTACATTCTTATCTACAGGTCTAGGAACAAGCTCCCAAGTATTGTTCTTCTCAATTTGATCCAGTTCCTCATTCATTGATTTTAACCAATTTACATATTTACTGGCTTCATTAAATTTCTTGGGTTCCACCATGGATATGAAGGCTATATGTGATTTCTCAATGTATTTTATTATCCTTCTCATGTTTTGTACACCTTTGTCTTTCTCACCAATTATCTGACTTGTAGGATGATTCTTTTGAGTAATTCTCATGGGAGGATTTAATGTTGTCTACTGATTTGAGTATGCCTGAATATTTGTATCTTCATCTGAATCAGAGTCTTGTATTTCTTATTCTTGGACATGTTCATCTTCAACTTCAACTATATCCTTTGTTGTTGATTCAACATTGCTTACATCTTGTACAAGGATTTCTTCATCAACTTTTATGTCAATACAATCAACCAATTTATGTAGTCTCTTATTATAACATATGTATCCTTTAATTTTTGTAGCATACCCTAAGAAGATACCTTCATCATCCCTGTCATCATATTTTCCAATATTTTCATCATTGTTCTTGATATAACACTTACACCTAAAGACTTTAAAATGATTGATTGAAGCAGGTCTTCCAAACCATAGTTCATAAGGATTCTTGTCACTTTGTGGCCTGAGATGAGCTTTGTTAAGAATATGTACAGCTGTATGAATTTCTTCTACCCAATATGTCTGAGAAATATTCCTTTCATTCATCATTGATATTTCCATCTGTTGAATTGATATATTATGTCTCTCAACTACTCCATTTTGTTGTGAAGTCCTTGGAATAGTATACTCTCTTTTGATCCCATGTTTATCACAAAAATATTTGAAGTCCCTTGAACTAAACTCTCCTCCTCTATCAGACCTTACTGCCTTCAATATTTTTCATGTTTGATTCTTAGTCAGAACCTTAAAGACTTTGAATTTTTCAAATGCTTCAGATTTTTCTTTCAGAAAGGCAACCCATGTAAGTCTAGAATAATCATCAATAATCAACATGAAGTAATTTTATTTTCTTGTACGTTCCTTCCTTGATGGTCCACATAAATCCATATGTACTAACTGAAGAGGTTTCTTTGTTGATGCAAAGTTCTTAGATTTAAATTGTGTCCGAGTGAGCTTTCCTAGTTGGCATGGTTTGCATACAAAATCATATGTCTTTGATATTTTTGGAAGATATTTTATTGCCCCACTATTTATAAGTTTGATTATATGATCAAAATTTAGGTGTCCAAGTCTCCTATGCCATAATCATCTTTCATCATACTTTCTTAAGTGACATTCTTCTTTTTCTTCTTTCAAAACATAGACATTGTTTTATGTTCTTATGCCTTTTGTAATCAACTGTCCTGAATTCACAGATTGTATTTTACAATATTTATAAGTGAAAACAATTTTACATCATATTTCACAAACTTGACTGACACTAAGCAGATTATGTTTCAAACCATCTACAAACAACACATCTTGATCTTTCCCTTTGCCATTACTTAGACTTACTATTCCTTTACCTTTGATTTTTCCTGGTTCATCATTTCTAAAGGTTACATTTCCTGATTTTCTTTCACTTAGAGACAAAAACTTACTTTTGTCTCCAGTCATGTTCTTGGAACATCCACTGTCAATATACCAGGGGTTATTTTGTCTTTGAGCTGAAAGTACTAGACCACATTTTTCACTATCTTTCTTTTTCCATGTGCTGGCATTTCTAGCTAAGGCTTTTATCCTTGGATCTGCTTTGTAATTATTCAGATGGCAGTTTTCATCTTTGTGGCTGAAGTTATGACAGTTATAAAATTTGAGCTCATTGTTAAATAACTCAAAGTGATTGGTGCAAATTTGTCTACTCATTGGATGTTTAGTTCTATGTTGCAAAGATTGTTTATTTCTTGATCTCTTCAGTTGCATGTATCTAAACTTAATTTGACAATTTGCAATCTTATGACCAAAATTAGAGCAGTAAAAATAGTAGCCATGGAAGAAATTTTGGTACATGAATTATGGCATTCTTCTTGGAATTTGTTGCTCCATATTCTGATATCTTTGTTTTTTATCAGGGATCATCTTGTGTTTATTATCTTTTGGTGGAAGAGTACTCACATGGTCTGATTGTCTGTTGACTTGGAACTTGATCATCTTTACTATCTCTTTTACTTCTGTCTATTTGCTTCTTGAACCACTTACATAGCCTAAACTAGTCTTCAACAAAGGAGATCTATGTTTTCTCAGAATGTCCTTTAGTTCTGCTGAGGCTTTAATGCTTGGAAGATTTTGGAGATACAATAATTTAAACTTCTTCATCTCTTTTCTAGTTTTTACTACCTCTTCTTCCAAGGCTTCACATATTTCCTTCTTCTCTGATAACTGATGTTTTAGAGTGTCCTCTATTTTATTTGCCTCTTCTAACTCTACTTTTAGTAGGGAAAAGTCTTCATCGGGTCTTTTACCATTCTTTTCAAACTGCATCAACAAATGTATTTTTTTTTCTCTTCTTAAGTCTGAGACTGTTAATCTCTTCTAAAGCACTAATTAGCTCACCTTCCATATCAGCCACAACTTCTTCATCATTAACATCACTTCCTATGTTTTTATTATCATAATCCTCTTTGTCCATGAGCATAAACTCATTAACCTTATATTCACAAGAAGAGTCACTATCTGTGTCTTCTAAAGAGTCATCATTGTTTACACATAAACTTTTATTCTTACCAAATCTCTTGGATTTGTACTTCTCTTCACCTTCAGAGTTCTGGTCCTTCTTCTTGTGTGTACACTTAGATGCAAAGTGACCTATATTTCTACAGTTAAAACATTTGAAGGGCATCTTGCCTTGGTATTTGCTTGATCTTTTCTTTAACCTTCTCACAAATTTTTCCTCAATATCATCTAATTCTGAATTAGTATTCCTGTCTACTTTAAAAGATGCTTCTCTAGTGGTGGATTTATCTTTGATAATCCTCATTTCATAAGCAATTATAGTTCCTAGGAGTTGATCAATAGACAGAGTTTTAAGATCATTCGGTTCTTTTATTGCAAAAACTTTTGGATTAATCTATCAAGCAGAGATCTTAAAATATTATGAACTAAAAATGTGTCTTCAATCTTCTCACCAAAACCCTTCATGGCATTAACAAGATCCTCAACTCTTAAAAAATATTTACTAATTGTTTCATCCTCATTCATCTTTAGTTGTTCAAATTTCAATCTATGTGTCTGAAGTTTGGCATCTTTTACTTTCTCATCTCCTTCATAACTACTAATAAGTTTATCCCACATTTCTTTGGCAGATTCAAGTTGCATGACCTTTACAAATTTAGCTTCAGCAAGCCCACTCAAGATAGCATTCATTGCCTTTGAATTGAAGATAAATTCAAATCTATCATATTTCGAAGCTAACAAAACAGGTTTTGTATATCCACTCTCTACAACATCCCAAACATCAACACCTAAGGTCATTATGTATGTTCTCATTCTAACCTTCCAGAAGGAAAAATTTGTTCCATCAAACATAGGAGTCTTATTGCTTGAAGTTCCTTCATGGCTTGTCATGTTTAATATTATTGATCTACCTTTAAATAAAAGGAACCCGCTATGATACCAATTGTTGGAATTACTAAGACAACTGAGGGGGGGGTGAATCAGATGTTATTGTGCTTAAACAATTTTATTCCTATTAAAATATTATTAACCTTATCCAAGTGATCATCAATATTATGCAAGACATCAGCGGAAAAAATAACAAACATCAATCACACGTATGATATAAACAGAGACAAATATTCACAAGGAAACCCAAAATGAGGCTACAAGATCTTCTTTAACAAGTTGCAACTTGCTAATATCACCAACTCTCTGGTTTCTATAGCACCCACTAGAAGGAAGCACCAACTCCATGAGTGTTCCAGCACCAACTGGATGGAAGCACCAACTTTCAGTCACACATGCACCAACCTACATAACAAAGAACAATGGTTCTCCCTTGCACCACCCTACCACCCTGGTTTCTATGGATGCAACCAGGTGGAAGCTACAACTCCATGTGTTCAAGCACCCACTTGAAACTCTAAGGACAAAAATCCTCCCTACAACCACCCTACCTCCCTGAGATATAAATCTTTGCTTGTTGAAATTTATTAAAGTGATACGGTATTTACGAATGGCTTACCAGTCTCATCACTATTTTGCTACACTGTTCTACTCTGCCTGCATCAGTGTCTTCATGCTCGCATCTTCTTGTGCTTAAGTTTTCGTATAGTCTATTGTTTTCACCATTTCTTCTATGTCCATCTTATGTTCTTCATCTCTTCATTTTCTCCCTCGGTTCATGTTGTAATCTTCATTGCTTGCAGTTCGACTACTTTTTACAGAGAAACAACAACCTCTCTCTGTTACGAAATTTTTATTTTATCCCTACTCTCATCATCCATTACACTCTGCATATCCAACGCTCAAGTCAGGAATCTCAAAAATGCTCGGGAATCATGATTCCAACGCTCAGGGACAATGATTCAACCGCTTAGGAACAATGATTCAGTTAGTGCAACTGAATCGTAACTGATCAAGAAATCACGAGATGAAACAACAACCCTTCGATCAGATTAGGTTTGATCAACACCGTTGGACTATACACATAGATTCTTTTTGAATTTCCAATGCGTAACCTTCGATGTGGAGCCTAACAGTGCTAGATCCTTCCTCAATCTTTCGTTGATGTGACCTTGGGCGATGCTCTCATGTGACCATGTGATTTCAGGAACGGCCAAAGGTGGTTAGAGGGAAATCCTCTTGTCTCCCTGTATATCACTATAGAGCTCCACGTATGCCTTTGGCGATACCGTGGTTTTGATTGCGGCCCGCTAACGAAAAATTAAGATCTTAGCATGTTCTAACCTCACAATTGAGAAAGATATTTGATCTCCAATCCCTTAGCAATGTCTCTTGATCAACGATTGTTATCTTTCTTCTTTCCTCCTTCCAAGTGTGATCCTAGATCAACACGATCTGTTGACATGTATCTCCCTTCCAAATCAACAGCCATGACTTATTTCATGATTCGAGATTCAGGAGTTTCAACTCTCAAACCCTACTTTCCTCCATACGTCAATATTTCGGAGTTGAAAATCCATTGACACATGTCCCTTTTTTTCGATAAACTGTCGAGATCTGCTTCGCTACTCTGGGATTCGGGGATTTTAATTCTCAACCTTCATGCTCTCCCAGAACACTTTTAGTTGGAGTCCACAGATTCCTTTCATGTGTCCTCCTCAAATCAATGACTCTAGTCTGCTTCGGGACTTCGACACTTTCTACCAAGACTAGATCGATGACCCTTGGCACCCTTCTCGATCAACAGTCAAGATTCACTTTGGGGATTTGATGCTTTCACTCTCTGATTTCCTCCAAAGTATTTCGTACCCGGAGTTCATGATTTTTTTACGTGTGTACTCCTACAGATTGATTGTCCTCAGCTCCTTTGGCTCTTCGGCTCTTCGACGTTCAAAACTTTGGTACTTTAGGCTAATGGTTGCTCCGTTTTCCTCTAGAGTGATCACCTACTGAGTAATTCATAAGTGGTAGAGACTGCTTGCTATCAGTTAATACTTCCACTTACACTATCCTTCCACTATAGTAGATCGACGGTCGAGAATGATCCCGAAGTAATCTTCAAATCGTACATTTCGTGTCCACTTTGGGACTTTGGAATTCGGGACTTCGGCACTTTGGGCAAGTGCTGGTGGTAACAATCCCAAATTAAAACTCTCAGAGTGACGTAACTCACTTACGTCACTTGATGACATGTCACAAGATGAGTAGATGCCACGTGTCACTCAGATTCTTGATTTTCACATACCTAAAATGTCGATTCAACTTGACACTTGTCATTGTCTGATTGCGCCATGTGTCCTTGCTGACGTGGTCTTCTAACATGGTCTACCAACTTGGTCTGCCACATGTCCTTATAAATGTGGTCTGTTGACGTTGTTCTCCCTGATCTAGCATTCATCACATTTTCTCTAGATCTAATGGTCCTTATTGATTTTGGATTTCTGGCTTCGGGTAATTCAACTTTCAAGTTTCCAATTCTCCCAAAGTGAGATTTCCCGAACAGTAACCTCCTTGTAACTTTTGACGTGAACCAAATTTTGTTCATCAATCATGTTCTTAGATCGATGGATCGATCTATCTTCGGTGTTGATCTTATAGATTATCCTTTCCTTCCACTTAGAATTATCCAACGATTGTCGGACATTCGGTTGAAGGTCCTTTGGATCGGTGATCCAACGGTGACTGGAGCTCTTCCTCCTGAGCTTTCTCAACTTCTACTCTGCCTTCTGTTATTGCCATAGATGACAAGCACACTCTTCCTATAAACATGCCAACAGCATTGTCACCTATGAGAATATGAAAATTCTTGATCCAGGTGGATATTGGTGTCCACCCACCTATTCCACTTGAACCCCCACCATTACTTCTTTCAGTTTTTTAGTTTTTGCACAGTTTACTATTTTTAGCAGTTTTTTCGGGTCCTGAACTTTCGGGGCCATTTTGAGGCCCTAAACGATGTTTTTTTGGGTATGTTGATGTCATAAAATGGCATCTAACGATGCCATTTTGTCTCGAGCATTGTATGCCTCGGATAGATCTTTCCAACGAGCTATCATACGCCTAAAATGGAGATCGTATGAAAAAGTTACGACCCCGGGAAGTTGATGCACCAACTTACCCAAACGGGGCCCACATGACTTTTGGCGCTTCATCTC